>CM019177.2:33624188-33758784 GCA_009739505.2 Apolygus lucorum
ATTTCAAATTTAGGTACCTCTTTTTAAGTTTTGGCGCCTTCAATTTTGCTAAATATTAACCCTCGAGCAGTCGCGTGTTTTAAAAACACATAACTGAGCGCGTGGCGGCAAACTGGCCGCACTTCGTAATTTAGTCGAATTTCAGTTGTGTAACGCGTATACGCATGTATTCTTTATTTAAATGATACGCAGGGTGCACATAAGAAACCAATTTTCAATTAAACGATAAATTTATTACTCAACAAATTCCACAAAGTCAACTAGAATAACATCAAAATTTAGAAAGTTCTTCTTTCATACCTATGGAACATATTGTATGAAACAGCCAATATTTCCTGCCAATATTTGCCTCTTGATTTTCTCTCGTATTTCAGATGCATTATAAACAAAAATGACTTGTTCTTTACTAGAAAATGGTGCACATACCACAACACTTTTCACAAAAGAAAATATTAGAAACGTGGCCGGTTGATGGACGACTTCAACTTAGGTACTGAACTGAGGTACCCTACGCGCTTCTTGAAGTCCGAGCCTAGCGCAGTCTAACTTCTTGAACAGCAACTTGAAGGTACACATCGGCTATTGCGCGGTATAGTATGAATATAGAAAAACCAGCCTATTTTTTCGAAAAATGCGGCCAAATAGCCGCACACGCGACTGCTCGAGGGTTAAAAAAGATAGGCGACCGACTGACACCCCCTTAACCCTAATTGGAACATGCTATCACTAGTGTCAAAACGAAAACATTTCAGTAACTCCATAGCTATCCCAAAGTGACCCCGGAGTAACCAACATTAAATTCAATTTTCAATTTAATGAACAACAGAATTTTTTTGGGCCATTCGATGTTTCAAAATATAGTTAGGTATGACAAAAGTTTTAAAGGAAATCGATGAAAAAATTCAAAATTTTTGTAACAACAACATTTTTTAAGTTTTAATCACTTACAAACAATAGTTCAAAACATATTTTAGCACTGTCCATTAATTTTTAAATTGCAATTTAAATCTATTTAATCAGGTGTCACCTTGAGGCATCTGTGGAATTCCTCATATATTTTCGGTGACACTAGTGACACCATGGTCCAATTAGGGTTAACACATCACTGTCATGTCAACTCAATTTTCTGAGCCTTGTGTTGAATTCAGAGTTTCCTCACTTTTTGCCTCCCACATAATTGTTGTAAACAGACAACACTATAATTTACAAATAATATAATTTATAAATAAGGTCATCATTTCAAAATCTCTGATCAACGATACCCATCATGCCGATTCGAGTTCCCCTCCCCCCCCCCTCCAACAATGCAGCCAGTCTGGCACCAAAGTGGTCATACGTGGTAACGTGATCTTTCACCTGTTAGCTTTGGTAGGCAGTCCGTAGAAGTTTACATCCGTATTCAAAGTGAAATACACAACAACCCACGAAATATGCGGTTTCTGGTGTCTTGGCACCACGGTGGCACCACTAATTAGTTCCATGGTGACACAAAGAATAATCAAAGAAAATCCAGAGGAATATTTATAATGTCTTCTCAATTTCAAAGCTTGGGTACAATTAGATAACTAGGTAAGTATTATAAAGGAGCTGAAATTTTCGAAAAATTTTATATTTTGTGAATATCATACTCTCACTCAACCTCTCCCAATGCCAATTTCGATACTCTGGTGAAATAATGTGCAACTCGGACGTTATACCTATGAGTCGAAAAAAAAAACGCGATTTCGGTTGGAAATTGACGTTAGGGCAGAGTACAAAAGAATATGCCCGCAAAAGCTCGTTTTTAAGCACACCCCCCCCCACCCCCTTTAAAGACAAAATTCGAAATTCAGGTGACGTAGAGCACAACTAGATAGATTTCCGCTTCGAACAAAAAAGAAAGCCTAAACTAAGGCTTGGGCAGAGCATTTGGGGGGCAACCTTTGGTTTATTTCGCGGATTTGGATTCAGAATGGTCTAAAACGGATTAGTGCGTGGTGATGTTTTCTTTCTGTTGAGGGTTGTCCAACTTCACCTCCGATTAATCGCATAAGGACGAACAAGTCTTACTGTGGGACGTCCTAAAAACTCGATTGTTATTCGATAAATCGATTGTTTTGGTCGATGCAACAGGAACAATCGATTTTTGGGTAGGTACTATTGAGAATTGACTTACCCTAGTAAATGAGCTGAGTTGATTCGATTTATTCAGGCAAATTCGTTCAAAAAGGAACAATCAGCCGGAGAATTAAATAGCTGACACCCCACAGTTGTAGTTAGTAAAGTATCTCAACCGTTATGGTCGTGAATTCGTATTCATACGTGGAAAGTTCATCAAAGGGTCGATATATTTCTTTACTCAATACTCAGCATGGCAACTGTTTGTGTTTTGAAAACTTCTAAAGACAAAACTAATCGTTCGAGTTTTGTAATAAAAATTCTGAAAGTCACCGAGAAACTGAGGATGTAGTTTTTTGGTGGCTTTTAGAAATTCAGCATACTTCCTTTTTGAACATAGTTGGTGTTTAGTAAGTTTGACTTCCCGAGACACGAAAAAACCCTCCTCCGAAAAATGGCAATTACACTTCCCTCCTTCATGTAACGTTGTTCTGTCAACTATAATTCTTTCTTCATAGGGGCAACGAGTCCGGCGAATTTTTCGAATCCTATCTCATAAATAGAGATAGGGCTTTTTTCATATTCCTTTCTATATACCTACCCCTCTTCGTTTTTGTCTCAGCTCAGTGCGAAGCCATTATTTCCTTTTCTCTCTCCTTTCTTTGCTTTCCATTCTGTCCAGCCTGCATTGTCAACCCGGTAAAGGCAGCCAGCCATATAACGACACTTTTATGCTCACAATGGGAGTTTTTGTTCCGCGAAAGGCCGGTGGAGCCACTTCCATTGGGCCTGGCAAGCCTTTCACCAAGAAAGAAAACATACCTCGTTAACACAAAGTGGGTTATGTTTCTGAAAAATTGCTGAAAAGCGCAAGCTATGACAAAAAAAAAAAAAAAAAAATATGCGATTAAAAAATAGGTAATTTTTTTTTTACGGACAATATTTTTGGTTTTGGATTGACATCAATATTTCTGCATTAGTGTTATATGAGATTGAATGTTGGATGAACAATCTTCCAGAACACACGTACAGAATATGCATTATTACTAATATTCATTGTGTCTACCATTTCATATACATACTGTTACCTAAATACAATTGACAACTATAATCAATCTAAATGGATTTGATTTTGATTACGAAACAAGTGATTAAGTAATAAATAGTTATTATTTATCACATTAAGAATAAATTACCCACGTCACAAACACTCATCTGACTGGACTGTATCGAGTCCTCAAAGTAGTCAATACTGACCAGAAAGAACTCGTAGGCGATTTTGTGATTTTGGATTTGTGATATTGAGAACCAGTTCCGAAAAAAAAAAAATATACCAAAATCATCGACAAAAATTGTTACAAGCGAAGGGGTCATAGTCCTCGTTGGACTTTATGGTTTTTCACCCTAAATGGAAAATTGATACATCTGCCTCAGGGTTAAAATCAGTGCCAAACTCAAAAATACAGAAAATTGAGATACTACCGTATTTTGAGACGAATGTGTCGTTAAATCAATAAACGCATTAATGCGAACGCTAAAAATACTATTAGTCCAATTACGAAGAAATTCTTATGTGGGTCTTAGAAACTTCATTAAAATTGAACCGTTATTTTCTACAATAATTCCTGTGATAATTTACTACCTGCAGACATGTAAGAATTATGGGAGCGGATCCAAAATAACTTTGAAACCTCTGAAAAAAAATAAATTTTATTAAATAAATAAATATTGGAAATATTTTATTTGAAGAATTTGCATTTGTTTAATCTTTAACCCTAGTAAAAAACTAGGTACTCTTTTTTCGTTGATTATTTTATAAGCGTTCATTTATTATAATAATTAGTTACAAACTATTGTGATCATAATATGTAACTGTTTTGTTACTTTTTGATCTTACATTACCGCGCAATATAATATTAGGGTTCTCAGGGATTGTGCGGATTAGGTTGTAGATGGTCCCTTATGTAGATAGTCCCCTTGTAGATGGACCCTTGTAGATGGTCCCTTATGATAATCAAGGCCTTAAAATTGAGAGTAGCCTCGGCGCATGCGCAAACGTGAAATTCTTGCAACAGCCATAACACTTACATTTTTCATCCGAATTTGATGAACTTTCCACGATTGTTCAGATTGGCGTGTAGATGGTCCCCTATGAAAATCATCTCCCCCAGACTAATAGTAGATGCTGCGCGTGCGCAAACGTGAATTCCTTGTAACAGCCATAACTTCTACATTTGCCATCCGATTTCGACTAAATTTCTCAAGATTGTTCAGATTAGCGTGTAGATGGTCCCCTTTGAGGGGAGTGGAAGGTACTTAGAGATTGATGTTATGAGAATAACTACTATGCTCCGGATTATCTACACAATCGGGTTGTGGATACGAGGAAGCTATGTGCCACACCCACTTGGCAGACTTTTAAAAATTACTTGCACATTTGTTTTGGCTTTCGTATTTCTTATGTTTAGGAGCCTATTTTGTATTATGGGGAACTGTCTTATTGAATTACGAATTGTATGCTCGGTTCTTATTGAAGGTAGTGATGAACTATTGGGTTGCAACGTCAATCAGGTTGTAAACCGTAGATAATGATGTAAATCAGCTCAGCTGAACTGAATTGAACGGCATTCGATGGATACAACAAATAGTCTAGACTAAACGTACCGGTCTATAGTAATTCTATTGCGTTTCACAGTGAATATAGTTCGTTCGACAAACATCCAACTGACTTTATCATTCACCGAGTTCCCATTTAAACCTTCCTGGACAAGTTCAAAGTCTGAGACGGTTGGCTCAGGCATTCCACTAACCGTGAAACCCTCTCGCCGCCCAAATCCCTCCAGACAAGGCAAACGGATCGAGTCGGTAAACGATTGAATAGACAACAAAGTGAGATTGATCGGAATTCGGTTAGGTGAATGGGGTTTGCGCCGAATCAATATCCTCACTTGCCGCTGTCAGTAAACCGCCTCCATTCCATCCAGACGCGGTTGAACCCGGTTTTTCAAGTCGGAAAACTCCCCTAAATAAATTGAACCGAATATAAGTCTTTTTAACAGGGTGATTATAATTATATGAAGGTTCTTCCTTACCTCCCTCCGTGTAGTAATAATTTAATCAGTTTGTTGCTGGGGGAACTCGTAACAAGGTACCATTATAGAACAATGAATGGGGGAAATCCGATAAAAGATTGACTGGCTCAGATGGACTTCCGCACATCTTATTTTTCCTTGAGTTTCTTCTCATCTCCAATGAAATTATTACATTCGATCGTTTCTCTTCTTGGACCTAAATACTCGGTTACTGTATGTAATGTCATACATCTATGTTTGTTAGTTCTCCAATAAAGTGAGGAGTAGGAAAACCCAGAGTGGCATGAGTCATCACCAACACAGATGAGGTGAGGAAGGGAAAGAACACGTCATCTGACGTCACCTATTTTCCACTCTCCCCTCACCATAATAGCTAGAGTATATAGGCCACACTCAGGGGTCTTCCTACATGCAATCGTACCTCGTCTATCGGACTTATCATTTCTTGTCTTACCTACAGCCCAGTTCTTTCGAGGGAATGGTTTGCACCATAAAGGCGCCGAACCTCTAGCTCCTCTCAGGGACCTCTTCAGAACAGTAGGCCTCACTAGGTAAATGTTCCGCCTCCCGCCAGTGTGTCTGTCATCAGACGCCGAGGTTTGCAGATAGATTCTATAAGCACTTATCTGGACAGTCAGCTGCAAGGCGCCGTGGATGGAGTGCTAAAGCCCTAGGCTTTAGGGATCAATCTCTCCGTTGAATATGATTCAGGCTAGGAACAATTCAGCGCATCGAGAGGACCATCGCCCTCACTCGACTACACGCAGAACACAACAGTGTACCTTCGCAGAAATTATACTGATTCTCGATCTCGAAATACTTCAACAGCCCTCCTTCACTCAACAACGTCATATCGAAGTTTGATATGGAGAACATCAGCGGTTTAGATTGAAGTTGGGCTTAGTTAATTTTTTTAGCATGGAACATGCTTTAGCCTCAACGTAACTGGCAAAAATAGTCTCATTTTTGGGAGATGGCGTTGTGTCACGAAATTTTGCAATGATTTCCAATGACAGCCAAGTCGTTACAACGAAACTTTATCTTCGTCATTTGTTTTCGTAAAAAAATCATTCACCATTCGCTGGGAAGCCCTAATTTATGCATAAATTATTTACTGCCAAAACCGACGTAATTAAGGAAGAGACTGAGCTATACCCAGAGTTTTAAAAGAACTGTAAACTACATTCGCGGTAAGCGCTATCATATATTTAGTGGTTTTTTTTGGGGGAGGTTTTATTTCGAAGGAAGGTTTTATTTATGCACGATTCTCCTAATACGTTGGCAACGTATTTACAAAATGGAATCTAAGGAACCAGAAACACGGGTGTAATATAAGGCAACATAATATTTATAGTTCCATTTAAGGTGCTTGTGAGTTCTTAAAGCTGAATAAAGCAACATTTCTTTTTTCCTCATTTGTATGTTACTTTTTGAGTTTTCGAAATACCATGATGATTTTCAAGAAACTGAAACCGTAGCACGTAAGACCACGAGATTTTGCGTCAATAAGTAGTTATACATTTTCATAAAACTCACTTTTGACCAACAAATAAAATGGCACATAAAAAAGGGTAGTAAGAATTTTTTTAAAGAGAAATAGATTTTTTGTATTTTAAAAATTAATCTACACAATGTATTGAACACTTTGTGTAGTAGTATTAATCTACACAATGTATTGAACGACATTGGGAAGTATGCTGAGAATATGTTCAAAGTCGGGTATCTCAATGTATAACAGCGCCATAGGCAGGGCCGTATCCCTCCTCCAGAGCTAAAATGCCACATACTATGCAGCTCACTAGTTTGGAAAGGGCGTCTCAAAAGCGTGTTGTTAGTCTCATAACTATCATAATCACCAATAGTTCATGATAATTTTTTCTCAATTATGATGTTGTGGAAGCTGAGGCAAGAGTACACTAACCATATTCACTTCTTCTATGTTCACATAAGTGTACCAGCTATCGATTCACATTCAAGTCATACAACTTTTTGAAATTCGTAGCGGATCTGAACAAATAAATTTTTTATAGTCAACATTGTTCGTCTAATATGGCACTAAATTTTGTGTATGCAATATCTCCAGAAGTTGTATGACTAAAAATTACATAATAACACCTATAACAACTCCCAAAAATTTCAAATTGATAACTTCAGTAGATTCGGAAAAAAAGGTATTCGAATTGGACTACTTTTTAATGGTTTTTTGATATGAAAAAAATTATGGTTATTAGAACCTATCTAATATTTTATGATTAATTCACGTTGAAAGTAGGAAGCATGAATCTATGCAGATGGCTCTTCCAGCTGTGAAGGAGTACTCAACGCACCTCTCTGATTAAATAATATTTAATCATAGCATATTATGCTAACCACGAAAATTAATTGATCGAAAGATAATGAAGTATTCGTGAACCGAAACCTTAATCGATGGGAACAATATTTCAAGCTACAGGAATGCAGGAGATCTAGTATTTCCTTCGTGTTATTCCGTCTTTACCACAGCGGCGCTTCCTTGTTGGCAAGAGGCCTGACAAAATGACGTCAGAGTGAACTACACGAGTAAACAGGTTTAAAATAGCGAGTTATAAGTAACACGCTCCACGAAAAACCGGAATGAGTTGCTCACGTCGTAAATTCGCGTACATTGGAAATAGATAATTATTATGTAGAGGAAGGCAAAAAATGTCGGCAGACGTACTGAAAAAAATCATCCTACCGGATAGAGTGGACTCTATGGGAATGTCTTCCGTACTACGCTTCATAATCAACCTTTACCGAACATAATATAACCATTGGTCCAGCTTGAAGCTGGCAATGAACAAGGGATAAGGTTACTCCACTGGTACAGCACGGAGATGGGAGCGGAGATGGTTGTGGAAGAAATCAGATCGAGACAAAGCGATTGTCTTTTCAACATGGTTTGACTATGATTGCTTAAAAGCTCAGTTTACTTACTCATCAGTTTGAAGGTTTGAAAGTGAAAAGTCGCGTTTGTGATATGCAGTCCCGCTAGCGTACTTGAACAATTTTGGTTCCTGGTCTATCTGTCTGTGTGTCTGTCTTGAAATACTCGCTTCAGCCATAACTTCTACATTTCTCTTCTGATTTCGATGAAATTTCCAGGTATCCTCCGGCTTGGCGTGTCGATGGTCCCCTATGAAAATTATGGCTTCTAAACAGATTGTACCTTCTGCACATGCGTTAACGTGAATTTCCTTGTAACAGCCATTACTACCACATTTTCTATTCGATTTTGAAAAAATGTAGTGCAAGGTATTTAGAGAGTATTGTTTTGAGACGTGCTGCAATTGATCATCGATATACAATCGGGTTATGAATACGAGGGAGCTACGTGCCACACCCACTTGGTAGTTATTTTTCTGTTACAAGTTTTGATTTTTATTAGAAGTTTCATAAGTAGGTATTTTCCATATTATATCTCATTTTAATTATGAATTTCGTACCACATTTTTTATGTGACTAATAAATTCAAATTTTTATAATTTATAGCTAGTTTTACTATTTGACTTAATATTATCTACCTCTCCTATCCATCCTATTCATTGAACATAGATTTTAATACCTAAAATTGGTGAGAAATTATGGAAAGTTTATGTGCAGTACCGCTAGCGAGTGATCAAGATCATTACCCATCTTAAGATGCGATAATAATGGGTTGAATAATCGGATTCTACGTAGGTACCTTGAAACGTAAACCAACAAATTTGAGGGGGGTTAAAAAAAATTTTCTTGGTCGATTCCAAAGGTTCATTATTGACAATAACAAACCAAAATAGATAATGGGACGAACAAAAAACAATGTTTGAACAATAATATTGAACAATCATATTATGATTACAAAATGTCGGTATGTGAAAGGAAGGACTCTGTAAATTTCTACCAATATGAAGTTGTGCACTGTGGGAGATCCAAAGCATTGATGGAAGTGGGAAGAACAAATGAAAAGAAAGACACAATTTCGTGGACTGAAAGTAGACATAGAGGTTTTCGTAAATAATTTCAGAGGTCTACCGAACCCACTAGTTTAGTTGGTAGAATTGTGCGCCCCACAATGGGGCCAAATAGTCACTACCAGGGAAGAAACTCCAAAAAACCTCCGAAAATGGTCAATAAATAGTCCTATTTCCATGTTTTTTGGGTCGTTAAATCGAAAGGAACTGATTTTGAAACCATCAGATCACTTTCAAAAGGATGAAATGGTGAATAAAAATCCTAAAACACGAGGAGAAAAGAAATATTGGTTAGAGAGATAGCACTATACTACTCAAAAAAACTCTTTAATATCGATTAGAGAGATGATACTAAGTAATTATGAATAATAACCTTTCTAATAGTTAGTGGAAATAAATAATAGTAGTCGTAGATATATTATGAACCTGCAACCTAAGTAAGGATTCTTCTTTTGAACGTCTCAGGTCACACAGATGATACGACTCAAATTGTACAAATGAAACCAAAATTATCTACAGTATTCTGCACTAGGACTGACGGACGCTCATCCCAATTCACTTAGAAATTGAAACGGGATTCTAATTCAAAACAGAAAGGCGAGTCGGCTTAGGAGACGACGCTATGAATATTCATGGGATTGCTTCCACGGCCCAGCTACCCAACTCCCAGTGGAATCGGCCAGGAGAGCGGTTAGAAGGGAAGACAATATCCCAGTTCGCTGAGGGGCATTTCTGAACAGTTTTAGCTTCATCGCACTAGCTTTCCGGGCTGTTGTTCTGCAGGTAGCCTGATGTAGGAAACATACCTTTTCACTGATTTCATAGGTAATCCAATGGAACCATCATCTCTTCTGTTCATTCATGTAATTTGTAGAGCAGTAAACATGCATTCTCTGTTGACTGAAATGAATGTGATGAGCAGGTATGCTAAATTTTATACCAAATACAGCCTACTTACTTTCACGAACTAAGTCTGCTAGCAGCAAAGATGTGTTTGATAGGTTTATCTATGACTCCAATCTCGATAAATTATACTTGAAAAATATGAACTGATTATTTAATAATATACTCAGCCTGGGGTAGCTTTAAGGTCTCCGTTGCCTCCTCGGCTTGCGAATTTTAACATGGATTATCTCCAAAAACAAATTCAAAGATATTCAAATCAAATAATCTTTTGTATGGTTATAATATGATACATATAATACATTTCTCGAAATACGTACACATTATGTACATATTTCGAGAAATACAAAAAATAGATATTTTGTATGAGAAATAAATAAACAAAAAAAAACAATGAACTAGATTTTTTCATGAAATTCACGCTTGAATTAGGTGGGAATAAGTAAAGTTCTCGATCTCCCCATCACTTAGCTACGAAAATGAACGAGTTCTCAATGTACAGAAAAGTTTTACCTGAATTTTGTTTTTCTAAATATCAGTTGAAAATTCCGCGATTTTTTTACGGTGTAGTTATCTACTTATTTTATTGTAATGCATGGCATGTGAAAGCTTGATGTCTTCGGGAAGAATGGATCTGATGTTCTACCAAAAACTATGAGATATTCTACCAAAATTATAAAAAATCAAAATTCGTTCTCCTAATTCCATAATCCCACCGAAAGTGCACTATGAGGAGAAAACATGATAGATTCTTTGTAATCTGTAGAAACCCAGATGCGAATGTTGTATCATCAGAGGATGAGTTATTTTTAGCAACTATTGACGTTTGCTGTTAGCAATTAGTCTCAAATATCCTGCACAAGTCGAAGTGTTTAGCACTTGAAAGGTTCTCTCGCTAAGGAAGGCGCTATTTATAAAATTGTTGACAACTCGACTCGCCGAGTTTTATGGCCTAGGAGTCCTTGGGCCGACTAGACGAGACGGGGTCTGCCATTTTGAAACGGTTGATGTCTGCTTTCTGCACGGCTTATCGCGTAACTGACCTCAGACAACACAACTAGCGATGTGGCAGGTTTCAGGGTTATAATATATGTATATTTTTTTGTCCCCTTTTGTTTCAATTTTAACGACCGCTACACAAAAATCGATGGAGAAAATTACTGTTCCGTCATTCATTTCACATACATGCCACCAGGCGTGGCCATCGCGTGCAATTATTATTCTGAGCTTCCTGTCCTTCAAGATATGACGCTGAGATAACAAAATGTGCCAAGTTGAAACCCCGAGTGTTTGAATCGTCGAAAACGTGATAATTGCCTTTCTAGCTCCCTCCTTCGCGTTTCCTTATGCTAATAAGTACCTACAACACAGCGCTTGAAAAGCTTACGTTTTCAAGACTAGGTCCTCAGTTTCGATGTAAATTAAGAGAAACATCAGATTAATTAGGGTGAGCACACATCGGAAGAGATCGTAAGATTTCTGAAGAAAATTGCGATGCATTTCGAATACTTTGCGATTTAAAGCCGTAACAGCGACGATCTTGCAAATTCACTATGAATGTAATGTGAGCTCTCGCTCTCTGGGGCCCATTTCCAGTGAGGCGGGAGCTGGGCACCATTAGCCCCCTTCGGTCAGCCTCGTAGGTGACGTCATCAGCTCAGGTGGATGCAAGACACTCGACGCCGAACGCCACCCCGCGCGTCCCTCCCCCCTCAGCTGGGAGGGACCCAACGGTCTCTCCCCCACTCAACCAGCCGTCCCCACTACCATCTTCAGGCGGGGCGGAGGGGGGAGGACTCCACCTGAGCTCCCCGCCAACGACGATCGCCTCATACCCAGTCCAGCAGCGTTCAAAGTCAGTGACAGAGAGTCCGCCCCATCCTGACAAATCTTCCTCCCGTAACCCCCCCCCTTTATTCGCCACGATCGCCACGACTTCGCGCTACGATCGTCACGAAATCTTCGCCATCGCCACACCCAGCTTGAGGATACCTCCGGGCCCGACAGTGAGTGTGAAACCTTTATGCATACATATATTGGCCAATTATTTATGCAACTGTGCTAGAGTAAGAGTAAAAGACATTAGTAAAACAACATTGAGTAAATTGAGAACATTGAGTAAATTGAGAACATTGAGTAAATTGAGAACATTGAGTAAATTTGAGAACTTTAGTAGAATTGAAACATTGAACAAACTTAAACAAATACTTACCTGGATTTTGAAATTGATGACCTATGCATTGGAAACTGATAAATGAGATTGGAATTTTGAATGTACTTGTTGAAACTGAGAACCATACTGTGTTTTGTAAAACGTTAATTGAAAGCCTTCAGCTCCTAACCGCCACACTTGTGGGGAAGTCATTTGCCGTTCCTAATTTCTAATAAATCCACCTGCTAGTTGTACTTTGTAGTTCTTCTTCTGAGTATACCTGGTTCAGTGAAAGGTTAGAGGAGAGTGCAACGACACCCCTCAATTGGTATTAGGTCCCTTCAGGACGAACGTCAGCCCCTCTGGCAAAAGGACACACTTGTGTACCTGTTTTCTCTTTATTTCGCCCTTCAGGCTTTCAAGTTTTGCTGTACGACGATCGCCACGCAGTCGCCGACGTCGCCACGCTTTGTCGCCACAGGTAAATATCATTTGCTACCATTTCTAAATTCTAAGTGTTTTCGATATTTTATTTCAGCTAAATTAACTTCAGATCAACCCCCCCGAACTCGTGTGCAAACGTTTGGTGCTCGTGTTCGTTGATTTTTATCAACCAACACGACCCCCAAACGCCCATCACCGCTTGTTGGCTTCATTTAAATTCAGCTGCCATCAAGCGTGGGGCCCATAAAAGGCTTACAAAATTGGTGGCAGCGGTTTGGATTTGCAATACCCTCTTGTCTCCCCGACTTGATTCACCGTCAAAGGTATATAAAGTTGTGGCGACACGCGGGATTGTTGTGAGTTCGCCTCACACGAATCCACACAAAAAAATAGTAGGTCTTGTTTCGCCACGAGTTCTAAAAATTTAAAAGTAGAGTCTATCGAAAACACAAAAACTGACCAGGTATACAATTAGGTAGGATGTGCATCCGTTTATTGTATTCCTAGGAAAAGTGACGCAACGCAGCCTCCTATATTTTTTGATCGCCATAATCGCCACGAGAAGCTGATTTTCTCAATAGACCTAACTACTACCGACACACAACTGAACACACGCGTACAGATTTCCTTTTGCCTAAGTGGTAGTCCACATAAGTCGACACACTCATCCTCAATACCTCTTCAACCGACACGATGTCTTTAAATTTGTCGGGAGCTAGTGATAGGGGAGAAGGTACACACTCCTCCGCCGGCACAGAGGCTGTTGAAATCATGACACAAACGATGAGGGAGATGAACGTGCTCCTTCAGCGTTACAATACTGCGACACACGAGGGTGAGAGAGGGGACATACCGCGCTCGGTATTCCTTGAACTCGAACCATGGGACCCCGATACACCAGGTGCACTCAGTGTAGTTTCATTTTTTGCGAATTTTGATCTAGTGACCGCGGGCCTAACCTCACAACAACGGTATCGGCTACTTCGTACCAAAGCACGCGGGATAGCCAAACAATTCCTAATCGATCGCGATGACGCCGTTGACGTGGATAACGTTTATGAAATCGTCCGTGAAGACATGTTGCGATGGTTCCAGAAAGAAAATCCGCAGCATGCCGCAGCATTATTGTGGACGGTTAAACGCAACACAACCGAAACGCTCCGTCAATTCGCCGATCGCGTGCGCGGGATAGCAAGATGTGCCGTCATGGAAGAGGGGACGCGCCTACGCCGCCACGAACGCAACGAATGGGTCGAAAAGAAGACAAAGGACGCCTTCATTCGCGGCGTCGGTAAGAGCATGAGTGCCCTATTGATAACCAACCGACCACGAAATATTCAAGATGCGTTGAGTAAAGCAGAAGAGCTTGAAGAAACCCTTGATGATACCACCGACATAGAGGAAAGATGGGACCTCGCGGCCGTTACGAACGACCGTCGATGTTATAGCTGCGGAAGCCACGATCATTTCGCAGCACGATGCCCTCGGAAAGATGACCATACACCACGACACAATCGCCACAAAGAAGAGGACTATCGCCGGGAGAAGCCAAGCGAGCCACGAAACGAGGAGAAGCCAAGCCCGCGCTATCCTTGTATGTTTTGTGCCGACCGCGCGCATTTCCCCGTGAATTGCCCATTTAGTCCGCAGAAGACCATTTTTTGCGACTTTTGTGGTATGAGAGAACACCTAGAGGCCGATTGCTATAAGAAGAAGCGTTTACTCCCTGTTTCGCAACCAATAGCTGCCCCCGCACACACGATGGAGATAGCTCGGTACAAGAAGCCCGTAGAAGAGGACCACATCCCCGCAGTTGAAGCCCCGATGTCACGCACCCTGAAAATTACCGTAGGTTTGGGCCCCGAGGAAAGAGACATGATTGTCGACACGGGCGCCGCACTTTCGGTTTTATCAACTCCCGTCAAGGGAATAAAATTGTACCCGACACGAGCGGTCGCGTGGGGCGCGGACGGGATGCCCTTGCATTTCTCGGGAGAACAACATCTCGTAACCCGTATCGGTGGGTGCACGTTCGAGCATACTTTTTTGGTGTTCGCACGTAAATGCGCCACACTTGATTTGTTGGGATTAGATGTGCTAAGAAGAGTACCGATTACTTTCACCACGGGGCCGACTATGAAGTACCACACACCGGAAGGGAAAATAAGACCTTTTACGCCCGTTGAGATGCTAGATGAGCCGTACAGTGTGGGTGTGGTGTTGCGGCCGGAGGGGCGGGAAACCGGGTTGCTTGATGATCGTATCCACAATGGCGACACAAGCACACCTCTCCCTAGTACCCTTTCGGCGGCAACAGCCACACTCAACGTCGTAGAACGCGATACCTCTGTTCTCGACACACGTACCGGCGCGACGAGCACACCTACGACCTCCGCTAACAACAGCAGCGGATCCGGTGGAATGAAATTTTGGAGTAGACACTTCCGAGGAGTCACCACACCAATCGACACACCCGCCGATTTGTACGATCATGCGACTCGCCACGAAAAATTGGATTCGGTTCCCGCACCGAACGAGGAGGAACGCGATACGGAAGAAGCTAGAAGAGTCCGTTTCGAGATACCGGGAGTGGTACGCGATGCAGAACGCGTCGCCACGCCGCTACCGACCGTCCACCCACGTTTCGGTACGAGTTCCGATACGTTTGACGATTCATCTCTTGATCGGTACATCGACGCGGCCGTTGATCGAGCGGTACGCACCATCGACGAGTCCACCGCCACAGTAAACCATCTGACCGCCACGACACCCGATTTATTTGTAAATAGGGTCGTCGACACACCATATCGGCACACCAACGCCACAAATGACACAGATATCGGCACACCAAATCGGCACACCGACACCATGATGAATGAGATCATCGGCACACCGATTCGGCATACCATCGCCACACCGGGGGTGGTTGTCGCCACACCCAACATGGTTGTCGCCACACCAGATGTGGTCATCGCCACACCAAACACGGTCGTCGCCACACCCGATCGACACACGAATACCAATGTCGCCATGGTCGTCGCCACACCCGATATGGTCGTCGCCACACCAAATGAGCATACCATCGCCACATTCGACACGGTCCTCGCCACACCTGAAAATGAAAATGAAATTAAATTTTCAGAAATTTCAACAACCTCCCAGATTGAACCTGCAATTGATCAACATCTTGATATGATATTACGCGAGATGAACCCACCGGAGCGAAAACGTCCACGAAACGATCCACCCCTTGTTCAAAACGATGAAAAGGAGGGCGTGATAAATTCTCTTCAAGAAACGTCAGATGAGGAAGAATGGGGAGAAGTTCCGACCGATCAATGGGATCCGCCTTTACCACAATTTGAGACCGTCCTTGAACAAAAATTGCAACATTTAACTACACCGGACGCTGAGCCAACGAAGGAGTTGTTGAATACTTACCGGGACTTGTTTAAGCCACCGACGGGGGCGGGATGCAACCTCAACGTGTCCCACGAGATTATTCTCACCCAACCTACCGTAACTCAACAAAAACCTTACCCCGTTCCTCACGCGCTCCGGGAGGTAGTCGAAACGCAGATCAAGGATATGTTGGAATCCGGAGTGATTAGCCCATCTACCAGCCCGTGGTGCGCGCCCGTCTTATTAGTGAAAAAGAAGACGCCGCCGGGGGAAAAGCAGCTTTGGAGATTCTGTACCGACTTTCGTCAATTGAACAAGATAACCAAAGGAGACGCTTACCCCCTCCCACGTTTGCAGGAGACGCTCGCAATGCTCGGACAATGTAAATGGTTCTCCACAATCGATCTCATCGCGGGTTACCATCAGATCCCGGTCCACGCTGATTCCAAGGAGAAAACTGCCTTTTCGGTCCTCGGAAGACATTTCCATTACGAGAAAATGCCCTTCGGGCTCAAAAACGCTCCCGCCACGTTTCAGCGCGTAATGAATGACACCTTAGACGGAATTCTGGGCAACAATTGTCTTGTATATTTGGATGATGTAATTGTTTTCTCAGCCACACGAGAAGAGCATCTTGAGAAACTCGCACAAGTTTTCGATCGATTGTCCGAGGCTCGACTTCAAGTCAACCTCGCGAAGTGCGAATTCCTCAAAAATGAAGTTCGCTTTTTGGGACATCGAATAACAACAGAAGGGATCCTCACTGAGCCGGAGAAGACGAAAGCGATCAAGGAATTCCCCGTACCGACCTCCGTGGTAAAACTTCAGTCCTTTTTAGGCCTCGCCAGTTTCTACCGACGGTTCATTCCGAACTTTTCGGAAATAGTGGTGCCCTTGACCGAATTGTTGAAGAAAACCCAGCCCTTTGAGTGGACGACCCGACAACAGAAAGCGTTCGATGACCTCAAAGAAAAGTTGACCAGCGAACCCATACTCGCCTATCCTGACCTGACTAAACCGTTTATCCTCGCAACTGATGCATCCGGCTTCGCCTTGGGAGCCGTCCTCTCGCAAAGCTTTAATGGGGAAGAGAGGCCCGTGGCGTATGCGAGTCGCAAATTAAACCCGGCCGAAACCAGGTACTCGGTCACCGAACGGGAGCTCCTAGCGGTCGTTTGGGCGGTTCGACACTTCCAGGAATACCTCCTCGGACAGACCTTCGAACTCCAAACCGACCATATGGCCCTTACCGCCGCTATGCACCTCCGTGACCCGACTTCGCGCATCGGACGATGGGTACTCAGATTGGCAGAGTACGACTTCACACCCCGCTACCGACCAGGAACACAAATGGGTCATGCCGACGGATTGAGCCGCGGAGACATAGCTGTAGTCACTCTCGAGTTTCCGCGAGAGCTTATGATGGCCGCTCAAGACCTCGACAATTGGATCCAATCGATCACTTTAGACCGCCACAGAGAGGACCTACGCAAAACCAACGGCGTATGGGAGACACGCGTTCGATACGACGGACAACATGAATGGGTGCCGCTCATTCCCTCCTCACTTCGGGAATGGCTCATCGATAGATGTCACAAAAATGAATGGGCCGGACATCCCGGAGCGGAAGTGACAGAAAAGATAGTACGGAAACTCGGAACTTGGCCTGGGTTAGCTAAAGACGTCCGCGAAAACATACAACGATGCGAAACGTGTTCACGACGCAACACCCCGCCCGGTCTCCGTAATCCAATCCAGAAACCTTTACTCCCCGAGCGCCCCGGACAAATCGTTGGAATTGATTTTGTCGGACCGATTGCGGGAGGAAAAACCACCAAATATCTGATGACGGTCATAGACCATTTTACAAAATATGCGGAAGCGTATGTCACCACGGACTGCACCGCCACGACAGTGGCACGAAACCTCGCAAGAAAGTATATACCCACTCATGGCGTTCCGGAACGGTTGGTCTCGGACCGCGGAACCGCTTTTACGGCCGGATCAACCAGGGCGCTGTGTGATCAATGGGGTATCAGACAGATTTTTACAACGGCATATCACCCCGAGAGCAACGGAGTCTGCGAGAGATTTCACCGTACCCTCGCCAATATCATCGCTAAAATCTCGAAAAGAACGAAGGATTGGGAGAGCATGTTACCCGTTGCACTCGCGGCTTACCGCGCAACCCCACACAAGAGTACAGGGTTCAGCCCGAACTTCTTGACCTTCGGCCGAGAACTCCGGTTGCCGAACGAATCGCTACAAAGCCTGAAACCACGTCCCGACGAACCCACCACACTGAAAAATCTGAGAATAGCCCGAGAAGCCACTCAACAGAGCCTTCATGAAGCGTGGCGAAAACGAAGCGACGCCATCAACAGCCGTCGAACGCTACGCTCATTCGAAGGCGGTGACACCGTGTACCTCAAAGACATGCAAGCGCCCCCAGGGGTCGTTAAGAAATTTTGGAGTCCCTGGAGCGGACCCTGGATAGTCGTAAAAAAGTACTCGGATGTAACATACGAAATAAGAGACTTACCGGATATCCGCCGCCAGACTGTCCACATCAACCGTTTGAAGCCTGCATTCGAGTTAGGAGTTCCGGACGAGGTCTTCATTGACCCTGAACGGATCAGACCCGACACGCATGGCGCCACGACATCGACACACCAGGAAGAGATGACACCTGAAACAGAAAGAGAGTTTATTGAAGAGTATGGATGGTCGACAACTGCAAAAACCACCACCGTGATTCCACCTATCACCTGCCAAAAAGGGAATTCATCGAGGACACCCCAAAACGAGGCATCGACCCGACTAAGTTCCCCTTCGGACACACAAAGGACGGCGGATGCGGATCACCAATTTGATCGCTACGCCGAACAAGAAACACAAGAAGGAAGTACTCACCTCGGGAACGAGACGTTGCGGGACGAGATCGATCGCCACGACGGTCGCCACGACAATCGCCACAGCAACCGCCACAGCGATCGCAACGAAAGTCGCCACGATGAACAAAGCCCAAGAAGTCCAGTGGAAATCCCAGTAGTCGACTTACCTGAACCACCCACCGTGTCTGAATCGTCCGCAGACGAGTTTGAAGAAGCTGAAGAAAATCCACCACCAAAGAAACCCCGTGGAGACGCCAATGAATCGACCTCTCGCTACCCGTTCCGAAAACGAGATGCTTCGATCGATTATCGACAACTCCACTTAGGGAAAAAGACTAACTAACTGACTAATAGGGAGACATGTACGAACATACACACACACATTAGGACATAACACGACACTTGGATCCTTCAGATCACAACATTACACTTGGATCCTTCAGATCACCCCATTTCCCTTGGATCCTTCAGATCACAACATTACACTTGGATCCTTCAGATCAACAAAACCTTACCTCTGCCAGTTGTCCTGAATTATGGCCAGCTAGGAAAATTGAAGTAGATGAAGTACGTAGAATCTTGAAGTCACTTTTCCTAGATCAGGATGTCACAATAGGGTTTTTGTTTCCGATTGTTCTAGAGTATGGCACAACAGCAGGTGGAGGATTGGGTGTTAGAGGGAGGCCCAAAATCGCCCGACCCGGCAGTGCTCCTCATGAGAAAGCGGAATGAGCTGGCAGAAGAGAATTTCAAGAAGCTCCCCGACGGATTCGTCGAAACCCCAGAACCAGTGGCAGACCCTTCCCCCTCCATGGAAACACTCACGAATTTTATTCGATATACCATGTGCGGAGATACGCCAACAGTCCGAAGCATCACCGGGAAAGCCGCCCTCCTCTCCGCTCTCGAGATTGCTAAATGGTTCCCGACTTACCAGCGTATAGCTCAGGAGCGCGACACCCTGCTGAAGAGACAGAAGATCTGGCTGGAGGAGAGGCAGTTGCTGACCCTGGATCGCAACACCGCCTGGGAGGAGGTGGAGCGGGTCAAAGCACAGGTGGTTGCTGAGCCACCTGCGGCAAGGACAGCAGCGCCTGAGGCGACCTCGCAGGCGCCCGCAGAGGCACCTGCGGCGAGGTCTGCGGAGCCTGTGGGGGACTTGGCCCCCTCCACAGACCAACCACCATCCCCGTCACCAAACTTCAGCCCGTTATCTCTCCCACCACCTGAGAGAAACGTCTCCCCCAGAGCGTCACCATTTGCATCGCTGCCAACATCCCCAGCCCTTCCATCAAGATCCAGCAGCCGGACCGGCGTTTTTGCTCCTTCGGACTCATCAGCTGCGGGTTCGCCACCACCTGAACCCCAGCCTACCACATCCCGGGCAAAACCATCCAGCCTCGGCCGACGCAAAACCGCTGCTTCATCGCACCCGCGCATCGTCCTCAAAATCAGCCGGAAGCCGAAGACCATGTGCCCCGTCTGCACCAAGCCGGTGGTGAAGCTCTTCAGCTTCCGATGCCCAGCCTGCAAGGAATTTTGGCAGCGCATGAAGAGCTACCACCGGCAGGGCAAACCGCTTCCAACCTGCAGTCAAGACCATACCGATGAGAGACGACCCGTCAGCTGCAAAGGATGTCGCCGGCGCGCCTACGAGCTGGCCATTAAGAAGGCGCGCCCTCTCGCACCCCTGGAAATCCCCAGCGTCATCTCCGACGACGCTGGCTCCCAGGGAGGCGGGGGGTGTGAGCTCTCGCTCTCTGGGGCCCATTTCCAGTGAGGCGGGAGCTGGGCACCATTAGCCCCCTTCGGTCAGCCTCGTAGGTGACGTCATCAGCTCAGGTGGATGCAAGACACTCGACGCCGAACGCCACCCCGCGCGTCCCTCCCCCCTCAGCTGGGAGGGACCCAACGGTCTCTCCCCCACTCAACCAGCCGTCCCCACTACCATCTTCAGGCGGGGCGGAGGGGGGAGGACTCCACCTGAGCTCCCCGCCAACGACGATCGCCTCATACCCAGTCCAGCAGCGTTCAAAGTCAGTGACAGAGAGTCCGCCCCATCCTGACAAATCTTCCTCCCGTAACCCCCCCCCTTTATTCGCCACGATCGCCACGACTTCGCGCTACGATCGTCACGAAATCTTCGCCATCGCCACACCCAGCTTGAGGATACCTCCGGGCCCGACAGTGAGTGTTGAAACCTTTAAGCATACATATATTGGCCAATTATTTATGCAACTGTGCTAGAGTAAGAGTAAAAGACATTAGTAAAACAACATTGAGTAAATTGAGAACATTGAGTAAATTGAGAACATTGAGTAAATTGAGAACATTGAGTAAATTTGAGAACTTTAGTAGAATTGAAACATTGAACAAACTTAAACAAATACTTACCTGGATTTTGAAATTGATGACCTATGCATTGGAAACTGATAAATGAGATTGGAATTTTGAATGTACTTGTTGAAACTGAGAACCATACTGTGTTTTGTAAAACGTTAATTGAAAGCCTTCAGCTCCTAACCGCCACACTTGTGGGGAAGTCATTTGCCGTTCCTAATTTCTAATAAATCCACCTGCTAGTTGTACTTTGTAGTTCTTCTTCTGAGTATACCTGGTTCAGCGAAAGGTTAGAGGAGAGTGCAACGACACCCCTCAATTGGTATTAGGTCCCTTCAGGACGAACGTCAGCCCCTCTGGCAAAAGGACACACTTGTGTACCTGTTTTCTCTTTATTTCGCCCTTCAGGCTTTCAAGTTTTGCTGTACGACGATCGCCACGCAGTCGCCGACGTCGCCACGCTTTGTCGCCACAGGTAAATATCATTTGCTACCATTTCTAAATTCTAAGTGTTTTCGATATTTTATTTCAGCTAAATTAACTTCAGATCAACCCCCCCGAACTCGTGTGCAAACGTTTGGTGCTCGTGTTCGTTGATTTTTATCAACCAACACGACCCCCAAACGCCCATCACCGCTTGTTGGCTTCATTTAAATTCAGCTGCCATCAAGCGTGGGGCCATAAAAGGCTTACAGTAATATTGTATTTAAATACAGGTATATTATAATATTGTATGTATTTAATATTGTACAATATAGGTCTTTTAATGATAATGATATATGGATTCAGAAATGTGTCCTCCTTCGAATCCCATTCCCGTAACGTTTTTGTCCTTAGAATCCGATTCATCACCTTCGGAACCCCCTGAAAGGAGACCGCTGCACTCCGTCGGGTCGAATCGTTTCTGGGGCTCGAAAAGTATAGAAAATGTACCAAATTCCTCTTAAAAGTGGCTCTGATAAAATATTTTCGGAAAAAAACAGAACAACAATTATTCACAGACGATGATGGCTGAATCTGTTCGTGGGAGTCAAGGCTACCGACATGATCCAGTTCTGATAAGCTGCTAAAGATTTTCCTGGAAGTTTGTCATTGGGAGCTATTCTCAAATTGACAGTACAAACAGACTATAAAAATTGCACAAATAGGCAAATATACATCAAGGAAAAAGATAGATAATTATATATATCGTAATAGTGGTAGTAGTGATTCAGAGAGTTGGGACGTTTTGATATTTCACTGCAGAATTGGTCAAAATGTTTCGATATTAACCCTATATTACATTCGTCTTATGTATAAAATACATTAGATATATATGTGTTTAATGTATCGTAACATTTGACCAATTCTGCCGTGAAATGACTACTCCGAATGAATACTTTTCAGGAGAGCACTTCATTGTTTTTGCACCGTTTCTTTGACTTAACGACCCTCTTGTTAGTGATAAATTCGATATTCATTCGGTAATCGCTCAACATATGATGTTTAGTCAGTTTTTATATAACCGGGACCGAGATAAACGATTGTAATAGGATGAAATAGCTCGTATTTCGTTTATTTTATTTTCATTGAGCGTTCTTCAGAAATTAGAGGTAGAACGCCTTGAGCTGTTTTCTTCCTAACAAATTCAATATCAAGAGTTGTTTTGAAGCGCTTCATGTTTAGATGAAAAATATCTAGAGGTGTTTTACATTTTAACAGAAAATTTAAGAGTATTTAATACTGAGGCGAATTGAACACCCAATTATACCTACGAAAATTGAATTACCCACGTAAAATGTATTTGAATAAAAAATAAATTACTACATCATTTTTTCACGTTCATCATCGTCATCAGTCGTCTTACGTTGCGAAGTCTGGAAAATCCAAATCTGCGGTTTGTTGTCTGATCTTCCAAGATTAGTCGAAAAAAATTTCCAATGTAAAATTTTCGAAGTTTGAAAGAAAAATGACTAGTTGGTTCCTCGGTTTAACCACTTTGAAATTAGTTCGCTGATGAAAATGTCTCATGAGCTTTCCGTTGTTATGATAATCTGAAATTCAACGCCGGTTCAGAATGAAGCCAGCGAGTAAGAGGAAAAACGCCTCGCGTTGATTCTCATGAGAGGACGTTTCACATTTGATTCTAAAGTACGAATCGATCAGCTAAGGCGATTTGATGCAGAATTTATATTTGTCGTTTTTTACCTTAAAAACTTATAAAAAAGCTTTGTACACAGTAAAATTTACAAAAAATTTGAATTTGGCCATTTTTTTTTAATAATTTTTTTATTTTTGACTTTGTACACAGTAAAATTTACAAAAAATTTGAATTTGGCCATTTTTTTAAATAATTTTTCTATTTTTGACTTTCTTATTGGAGAGACCGTTCAAGAATTAAGGTGCGTTCATACTTTCTACTGCAGAATTAACGTAATTATTAAAAACGGACTATAAATTCTGACTCGGATCTAGTCCTAAATACTCAAAAGCAAGATTGATTTTCCTTTCCGTTTAGGCTGTGTAATTATTTCAAGTTTCACCTGAACAGCCGAAGGTACACGGTTTCAAACTGAAGTGTGCAAATTTAGTGGTTATTTAAGCAACTGTACTTAAGAGATTCTATGGCATAAACTTTTCGTTATAGATTTGGATAGAATAGATCCACTAGAGTGGGCATATTGTTGGACTCGATGGTATCCACTTGGCAGGAACCAAACAATTTAATTCTGAAACACTCTCGACCCTCGTAAATCCCTGCACCACTACATTACAAGCTCGTCTCATGAATTTGCGGATCCGCGTCAAGATCCTTCGACGGGCCAATGTACCAAGTAGATTAGCTCATAACGTATGACACGCACATATCATCCCTCCCTGCGTTGCCAAGGCAACGTCTCGATTTACACATACGAAGGGCGCGGTAGCTATCAACTTGGGGTCCATATGGGTGTAATCGCCAGGAAATATTGTCGCAATTTCACTCCGAGGCTTCAATTGGAAGAAAAATATGGCCCGGAATTCATTGGATCGGTCATAGGGGTGAGGGAGGCAGCCCCAATTGATCGCGTTTTGTTGCCAGGGGTTGCTCACATACGAGCCGCTGAAACAAATTTGATCGAATTTGTCACTTTTGGTAGTAAATTGATTGTTTGTTAGAACAGCCGAAGCTGAAAACAGGGGTGATATTGGATACTTCAAACAATCCTTTACTTTTCGTCACTGTCTAGCCGTAATATTAAGTATCACTCGGTCGGTCACAATTTATATTGAACGAGGGCCAGAACGCAATATCAGAGCTCTCCACCTGTCAGAGATTAATAACGGAGCGTATCCCGTTCATTACAGCCGGACATTTAACCATCTCAATCAGCGGTACATGTACATCGACCGCCTATCGGCAATCACCCTCAACTTCAATCGCACGTGCACTATTTTCATAATCCACGTCATTCTAAACGAAACCGTCCAATTTCATTTTTATTCGCAAAGTTACCTACCAGTGAATTCAATAAATGTTATCGAAATTAACACATTTTGAGGTTTTACGTTAGTTTATTTAATACTGGCTTATGCCGTTCCAACTCAAAGCTTCAAACCTAAATATAAAACACTAGAAACTATTACAATATCTACTATTTTTCTATATAGGGTGTAACACCTATGTTCCTGCCATTGTCTATTAATGGATTCTACAACTAATTTGTGACTTTTGGTTTATTATTTTCAATAATAAGCCTTTGGAATCGA
Organism: Apolygus lucorum; assembly: GCA_009739505.2. Classification (NCBI taxonomy): domain Eukaryota; kingdom Metazoa; phylum Arthropoda; class Insecta; order Hemiptera; family Miridae; genus Apolygus; species Apolygus lucorum. Next base: position 33,649,213 of record CM019177.2, read on the forward strand.
GCAAGAAAAAAAATTTTTTAACCCCCCCTCAAAATTTGATGTTTTACGTTTCAAGGTACGTAGAATACGAAAATCGAATAAAAAAATTTCCGTCCGTCCGCCGTACGCCGTACGCCGTCCGCCGTCCGCCGTCCGCCGTACGCGGCACTTTTCTTAGCAACACTGGACCGATTTGGTTCAAATTTGGTATATGGGCTCCATTTGGGGTCTAGTTGTGCCGCGAAGCTTTTGGTTGATGTAGGTCACTTCTAAGGGGTGAAAATTAAGGGTTGAAATTTTCAAGAGTGCCCTAGATCGAAAACTCTCGAAATAAAGGTATCGTTTTTTCACCAATTTTAAATAGCATTGAATTTTTAAAATTTTTTGAGACCACCCGGAGTTCTGTAGGACAAACCGTTCGGTCCCTACGAGTAGTTGAAGGTTTTCCTTCGATAAAACAGAATCATGAGTGTCAATCGCAAAAGAGGTCTAATCTCCATTCAAATTTTATCGGACTAAAACGCGATCGCTGTTCATTTCTTCGATTTGTATACAGTTTTGGCTTCTGCGTAACCAGTAATCAAATTTCCATAAGAAGCAATCTATTTTTCCAATCGAGTGTGAAGCGTTTAGTTCTTTCTAATAAACTTGATTGTGAAGGTGTGAAGCCAGTATGGTGTGGTAGGTAGTACCTAGCTGGTAGGTAAAAAAAAGTTGGTAGGTGAAAAAAAATGTTGGTGGGTAAAAAAATCTGCAAATTATTGCTCAAAGGCTTCTTCACTCTTCAGATCACTGATCAGCTGAGTGAGCTCCGAAGCCATTTTCAATCCTATTGAATGGAAGTGCTCTTCCAGGCGTCTCCAGCATTCGAGGAGATCTTCTTCAATCCACAGATCACTGATCAGCTGAGTGAGCTCCAAAGCCATTCTCAATCCTATTGAATGGAAGTGCTCTTCCAGGCGTCTCCTGCATTCGAGGAGATCTTCTTCACTCCTCAGATCACTGATCAGCTGAGTGAGCTCCAAAACCATTTTTACTCCTATTGAATGGAAGTGCTCTTCCAGGCGTCTCCAGCATTCGAGGAGATCTTCTTCACTCCTCAGATCACTGATCAGCTGAGTGAGCTCCAAAACCATTTTTACTCCTATTGAATGGAAGTGCTCTTCCAGGCGTCTCCAGCTTTCGAGGAGATCTTCTTCACTCTTCAGATCACTGATCAGCTGAGTGAGCTCCAAAGCCATTTTTACTCCTATTGAATGGAAGTGCTCTTCTAGGTGTCACCAGCAATCGAGAAGATCTTCTTCACTCTTCAGATCACTGATCAGCTGAGTGAGCTCCAAAACCATTTTTACTCCTATTGAATGGAAGTGCTCTTCCAGGCGTCTCCAGCATTCGAGGAGATCTTCTTCACTCTTCAGATCACTGATCAGCTGAGTGAGCTCTGAAGCCATTTTCAATCCTATTGAACGCAGGAAGCTGAAATTTGAGAGGGAAGGTCAAGGGAGAATACAGATGGTGGTAGGTGCTATTGATGGAGAACCAGTGATCTATACAGAAGGGTGATCTATACAGAAAATAATAAACCTTTGAGCAATGATTTGCAGCGTTTTTGTCTGTTGACTTTTTTTTGAACCGCCTTAAAATCCGACTTTTTACAATTTTAAGATTCTTTTCTTGTTTTCGACCTTGTATCATTAAAATGTTCCTAATTAATTAATTAAGTTAAAATAAGTTAATTAATAAGTTAAAATAATTCCTTCAATTTACTTGATAAACTCAAATTTGATGATACCATTGGAAAGAGCGTTCAATTTCCTATCTCCCTAGTGCTAAATAAAACTAAATGGAAACCATACCGCTGGAAATCTGAGCTTTTAGGTCAACTTTTTGGGGTTATAGTGGGAAATTAACCGGCAGTTTCAGTTGGTCTTACAAACGTTTGAAAAAACGCTGCAAATCATTGCTCAAAGGTTTATTATTTTGTGTATAGATCATCCTTCTGTATAGATCACTGGTTCTCCATCAATAGCACCTACCACCATCTGTATTCTCCCTTGACCTTCCCTCTCAAATTTCAGCTCCTGCGTTCAATAGGATTGAAAATGGCTTCGGAGCTCACTCAGCTGATCAGTGATCTGAAGAGTGAAGAAGATCTCCTCGAATGCTGGAGACGCCTGGAAGAGCACTTCCATTCAATAGGATTGAAAATGGCTTTGGAGCTCACTCAGCTGATCAGTGATGTGAGGATTGAAGAAGATCTCCTCGAATGCTGGAGACGCCTGGAAGAGCACCTCCATTCAATAGGATTGAAAATGGCTTTGGAGCTCACTCAGCTGATCAGTGATGTGAGGAGTGAAGAAGATTTCCTCGAATGCTGGAGACGCCTGGAAGAGCACCTCCATTCAATAGGATTGAAAATGGCTTCGGAGCTCACTCAGCTGATCAGTGATCTGATCAGTGAGCAATGATTTGCAGCGTTTTTTACCTACAAACATTGTTTTACCTACCAACTATTGGTAGGTACTACCTACCACACTACCATGGCTTCACACCTTCACAATCAAGTTTATTAGAAAGAACTAAACGCTTCACACTCGATTCGAAAAATAGAAAGCTTGATATGGAAATTTGATTACTGGTTACGCAGAAGGCAAAACTGTATACAAATCGAAGAAATGAACAGCGATCGCATTTTAGTCCGATAAAATTTGAATGGAGATTAGACCTCTTTTGCGATTCACACTCATGATTCTGTTTTATCGAAGGAAAACCTTCAAATACTCGTAGGGACCGAACGGTTTGTCCTACAGAGCTCCGGGTGGTCTCAAAAATTTTTAAAAATTCTGTACTATTTAAAATTGGTGAAAAAACGATACCTTTATTTCGAGAGTTTTCGAGCTAGGGCACTCTTGAAAATTTCAACCCTTAATTTTCACCCCTTAGAAGTGTCCTACATCAACCAAAAGCTTCGCGGCACAACTAGACCACAAATGGAGCCCATATACCAAATTTGAACCAAATCGGTCCAGTGTTGCTAAGAAAAGTGCCGCGTACGGCGGACGGCGGACGGCGGACGGCGTACGGCGTACGGCGTACGGCGGACGGACGGAAATTTTTTTATTCAATTTTCGTATTCTACGTACCTTGAAACGTAAAACATCAAATTTTGAGGGGGGGTTAAAAAATTGTTTTTCTTGCTCGATTCCAAAGGCTTATTATTGAAAATAATAAACCAAAACAGTACATTTCAGAGATTTTCGAGATTTTACTATTCGGGCTCATTTTTCAACATCTGAGTCTTATTTAAAAAGTATTATTTAGCATTAGGAAAATAGAAAATTGAACGTGCTTTCCAATGGTATCATCAAATTTGAGTTTATCTAGTAAATTCAAGGAGTTATTACCATTTTAATGATACAAGGTCAAAAGCACGAAAATATATTAAAAGTGAAAAAAGTCGGATTTTAAGAGGGTTAAAAAAAGTCAAGAGACAAAAAAAAGGCACAAATTAGTTGTAGAATCAATCCCTAGGCTATGGCATGAACATAGGTGTTACACCCTGTATAAATCACTCGTCTGCAAAGAACTGGGATTTGCCATTGTCACCAACCATACATACTACCTACCTACTACATACCTACTTCACAATCAAATTTATTTGGAAGAAATAAACCCTTCCCACTCAATTCGAAGAAATAATGCGTTGTGGGTGCTTTCATGAGGAAATTTTATTACTAGTTGCTAAAAATTCGAAAAAACGAACAATGAGCGCATTTTGGTCAACTAAACATTTTTTCTTGGTCGATTCCAAAGGTTCATTATTGGAAATAATAAACCAAAATGACTAATTCCTTGAGAGTGTTCGTGAAAATCTGTCGATGCACATAATGGCCTCTAAAGCAGCGGCCGTAACCACCTATGTAGTTAACCGCAAGGTTGAGCATGACGGTTCTCCTCAACTCTGTTTGCCACCGAAAGAACTTGGATGGAACCTCTTAAACGTAAGATCCCATAAGGATAACGTGAACGGGAAAAATTACCATACCCCCAAATAAGGCATTGTGTATTTCTCTCATAGTCTTTACACGGTTTGAAAGATACGGATCTTTACGCACGGGCTTCACCTACGACATTCTACCCTGATCCGAATCTCGCCCATTCCAGTGGGTTTATGTGCACCGTTTTCCTCGTTCAGGGGAAAAAGTATGTTTTCCTGGTTATTCAACGTGGTTTCGGTAGATTTTTAACTTATAATGGACCATTGTTTCGCCTCTTTTTATTTGAGACGAGAAGCTCATTATTTTGAAGGTATTGCACTGTGGAGCAATAAGCAACTTATAAGGATGTTCTCTTTCCTTATGCCTCATCATTTTGCTTCCGTAATATTGTTGGTGAGGAAACTTTGTATTCTTACCGTAGGAACCAAAATGAGTATATTTCAATATTAATATAAATATTAATGGAAATGGAAATTTCCATTCACATTCTGCTTTCGGTTTGTTATTTTCAATAATGAACCTTTGGAATCCACCAAAAAAAAAAAAAAAAAAAATTAATGTCCTCTACAAATTTGTTGGATTACGTTTCAAGGTAAGTACGCAGAATCCGAAACTCGAACAAGTACAAATTTTTCCGTCCGTCTGCCCTAAGCGGCACTTTCCTTTGTCACCATGGACCGATTTTTATGAAATTTGATAGGGTCAGGTGGGGTAAGTGGGAATAAGGGGTAATAGGGAAGCGATGGCAGCGCTCGTGCAAATTTTCAGGCAACCAAAATGCCATACAATTTGAAGGTCAGCATCACTACGTAGTAATTGACCGTGTTCTATCACCTGCTGTCGGCATCAAGATCAAATTGACAACATCGTTGAATTTCTATTGAAAATCAAAGTTGTTGCCTTAAGTTGCTGAGGTCATGGTGACTACAGATCTTAAAAGTAAGAGTAATTTATTAATAAGAGTAATAACCAAAATGCCATACAATTTTAAGGTCAGCATCACTACGTAGTAATTGAACGTGTTCTATCACCTGCTGACGGTATGAAGATAAAATTGACAACATCGTTGAATTTCTATTGAAAATCAAAGTTGTTGCCTTAAGTTGCTGAGGTCATGGTGACTACAGATCTTAAAAGTAAGAGTAATTTATTGTTGATAATTGTTACAACTTGGATTAATTTATAGATTTAGTGATTATTTTGGCCCAACGATTTTTCTCCTATCTAATGAACGAACGTTCTGAAAAATACTCCTGAGATTTTTACTTTAGGGGTACCTAATTTTCATACAATTCCTAAATTTTTTTTTCTTCTTTTCATAAATGTTTTTTGAAACTTTAAAATGATACGATTTGGTAAACTGACTTGCAGTTGAAATTTCAAATGCCACGCACGTCTAAATAAAGACTTTCGTCAATGTGTGCACAATATCCTGATTTTTAGCCAAATTCTCGACAATGTGTTTGGGTAATTGAGAACATAACTTGGGGTAGTTGTGGTTGTAATCGTAATGGTGATTGTAAAATACACCAAGATAGACAAATAGCCGATCCCAATTAGGTACCCCTAACGAAATGGGGTAATTGGGAATATCTCGGGAAATTGAGAATGTAAAAAATCAGGCTGTTGAATACACCAAATTTTTAGTATGAAGAGTGGGAAAGTTGTCTTAGACATGTACGAACAAGAACATGCAAAGAAAAAAGTGATGGGGCGCTTTACAAGGTCACAGTGCTTAATAGATACTTTACGCAAGAATACAAAAATCTAAAAATTTTGATCCCTTAACCCCACTTGGCCCTATACGGCTCTATTTAGGGTCTAGCTGTGCCCCGAAATTTTTGTTAATGTCAGTCATTATTAAGGGTTGAAAAATTAGGGTTGACATTTTGAAAACGCCGTAGCTCAAAAAATGTTGACGTTAAGGTATTGTTTTTTCATCAATTTAAAATAGTGTTGCACTTTTAGAATCGAATCTCACACCCCACATTCCTCATCTTCCCTCATCCCTAGGGCCGGCGTCGGGTGAGTCTTGGGCGTCCCCATTAAATAACATTTATTTTATTTATTTTTTTTTTCATTATGGCGTGCCCCTTGCGTCTTTCAGGGGGGTTGAAAATAAAAGTGACAATGGCAACCGTGTTCTTTGCGGACGAATGATCTTTATAAAATAATAATAAACCTATGTGTAATTATTGGCAGCGTTTTTCAAGAGCTTTTACAGAATAAATTCAATGTGTTTTTAGGTCTGAATAACTCTGAGCAAAACCGTACAAATTCAAGGCCTGACTTTGATCAAATTATCAGGGCTGCAACATGTCATTAGCTTCGGAACGGATCCTTACGAAGTTCATTGCCACCGGATCAATAGCAGGGTGTACGTGGAGGTGTACCTGCTTTACTCTCCTGATTCACCATTTTGGTTTATTATTTTCAATAATGAACCTTTGGAATCGACCAAGAAAAAGAAAATTTTAACACCCCCTCAAAATTTGATGGTTTACGTTTCAAGGTACTTACGTAGAATCCAAAAATCGAATAAAGATTTGGCCGTCCGTCCGCCGTACGCGGCACTTTTGCCACTTAGCATTGACCGATTTTGATGAAATTTGGTATGTAGGCTCCATTTGGGGCCTAGTTGTGCCCCGAAGCTTTTGGTTGATGTAGGTCACTCCTAAGGGTTCAAAAATCAATTTTGAAATTTTGAAAACGCCCTAACTCAAAAAATTTCTATATAAAGGTATTGTTTTTCCTTCAATTTTGGATTCTATGGAATTTTTAGAATTTTTTGAGAGCTCTGTAGGACAAACCGTTCGCTCCCTACGTAAATTTAAGGGTTTATATTGAAATATATATATATATATATAAATCAAAACACGAGTGTGAATCGCAAAAGAGGCCTAATCTCCGTTCAAATTAGAGCTGACCGAAAAGCGATCGATGGTTGGTGATTTTGATTTTTTTTAAATTTTTTTTTTTATTTTGTTTTTTATTTATTTATTTATTTATTTTTTTTTTTTGATTTTTTTCTTCATATTGGATGGTTGGTGATTTTGTAGACGAGTGATCTATATAAAAATAATAAACCGTTGTGTAATAATTTGCAGCGTTTTTTACGATCCGATCCACCGCTTTCCTTCAAATTCGCTTATAATTTCCGTTGCATCGCAGCCTCCATGACTCCTATAAATAAAAGGATTAAGCGCAAATAGATTATAATCCTGTCCAAAAATAAGACCACCATTCATTTCTTCGATTGTTCCCTCCATTTTTCACTTGTCAAGTTTTATCCATTTGTGCAGATATTTGTACGGAAAATTGTTGGTACAGTGAACCTTGAAGCAACCAGTTTCGTAATCATATTTATTGAATTTTTACACTCTAACTGAGAAATTAGCTTGTAATATAATAGGACAAAAGTAATTTAATTCTATGCTATGCTAGCTAATTCTTATGACTCAGGAAACTGTTGGTACTCAGACATTGAACATTTACGAGTGCCTATTCTCTTATTTTAACTGATTTTGTTTTCTACATAAACCCGAGTTTGGCAGAATCGACTAGATTACTGAACACTGAAACATAGATAAATGATGCACTGTTGTTCTTCAGTCACGAAACGTCGATCGTTTTAGAGGAAACAAAGGGGGCCAATTTTAGATTAATGAGTTCACACAGATAGTTAGCATGTTAGAGCAGCTATTATGCGCATGCGATGAAAGGATGTGTCCAAACCGTACACTTCTTCCAGTTTATCTATCCAAGAATTCCCGTTTGTGGGTGTATTCATAGTTCTAATTGGACAATTTCGTCTGAGTTCTAGTTTTCAGGTACAATTTTACCGCAGGAATGTCCTTTGTTGTACGTCCTCATGTTATGTTCAAACTTGCCTTCGCCATCTAATAATTTATTCCTTATCAATAGATGAGCTTGATCGAATTCTCATGAGTCCATACCCAAACCATTTTGTAACCGATGGAAACCAATGAGGACTCACTTCAAAACGAAATCGCGTGTGTTGTGTCATAAGAAAGTGATGTTATCGGACTTCACGATTGGTTATTTTTATGGCTGGTCATACAAATCATACGGTTTTGTAGCTCGTTCCATTTCTTCTCTCGTTTTAAGCAACTGGTAATATCACTAAACTCAGGAACACATTTTATGTACAATGATCTTTAATAACCTAATAAGTGATTCTATCACACAGAATGAAATATATATGAATATATAATATATATTTTACACAATAATTCACGAAGAAAGACGAAAGATTGAGTTTATGTTTCGGCTACTTGCCTTTTTAAAAAAATTAGAAGAAATGAATGAAAGAGTATTAATATCAAGTTCAACATCAAGAGTATTAATATCAAATTTTCGTCCAACTGTCATTCCTGGCTTTGCGAAAGTCTCCAGCTGTATTCCAAAGGAAATGAAATACATGTATTATACATGGACCGTGTTAAGCAATAACCATCTAAGTTCAAAAAAGCTGACTTTGGGAAACGCATGTTTTTCTAAAATGTTGCCTCCATTTCACATATTGCTATTTTATTGCACTATTTTTATTTGTATAGAACCAGTACGATCTGTCTTCCTTGAAAAATCAAAATCAAATCCTCTCCAATGAAATTTTGAGTCAATAATATTGATAAATTGGTTATTGCATAACTGATTTTATAGAGTGGTCCATTTATGCAATAACCATTTAAGCGATAAAAGAGGCTCCTCTTTCCACTCCTGCCTGGAGATTATGATTGCCGAACTTCTTAAAACTATGATTGAATAAATAACCATCACAATTTCTTTTTTAATCGAAAATCATAAAATTGCAATTTAAGAAAGAAACTTGATCCAACAACTTTCTGGAACTCAGTTAGGAAACATTTTCCTCCTCCGGCTCTTCCATGTCTTCTAAACCGTATCCTTCGATGACGTCAAACAAGAAGTCTTCCTTCTCGATCTTGTTTACTAGAAATTCGTTTTTCTTTCTGCAAACCTCCATTACATTAGCATAATCGTCAAGAGTGTAAGATTAACATTTAAACTAAACTCCTCCGAGAGCAGAAGAAGCATCATTACAACCGTCTTAATGCTCCGATTTTGCACCCCACATGAATCGGCCCGTACAATTAGATCGTCGACCCATGAAGTTACGTTACTTAGGAGATAATTCGTAATAGAGGTGTGTCGGTACAGCTGTACCGGGACTGTGGAACCGAGTATCAGGTTGGAACGGTTCCACGCAGTGACAAAAACTCGACCCTTACCGGTCCAGTTCCACGGACTGATAAGATATCTTAACCCTTAGCTACACGCGCCTTAAAAAGTCACATCCATACACGCAAGCGGCCCTCAGTGCCGCAATTCCATTTTTAACCATTTGTCTCATGTTAACAGCAATATGATATTCTCAATAGGGTGAATACGGCACGGCAAGTGTACAGAAACGACTGCGTAACAAATAAAAACGATATCACTGTTTATTTCAATATAAGGTAATAGCAAATAAAAATCAAGAATAGCAACATAGGTACAAGTAACAGTAACGTAAGTAAGAGCTGATATGGCCTACTAGGTCCTGATTGAGCTGGAGTAGATTGATGTGTGTGCTGCCGTTTTTGAGACGAACGTGGTACACTTGACCTACAAGACGAACAAAAACGTTGTAACGTTTTTCTAGTTTGGTACTTACCTGCATAGGTAATATATGCGAATACTAGCATTTCCAGTGATTATAAGTGAAATAACCGCGTAAAATTGAAAAGAAAATAACAAACTTGCTGTTTCATAGTACCTACCTACCTAGGTACAAGTCCCTATTAGCATTCGGTGACATCAATACTACTACTATAACTAGGATCCCAGTAATATTGAGTGAAATAATGGCAAAACATTGAAAAGCTGTCACACAAACTCGCCGTTCTCAGAACACATTGACAGGTAGGTACTATGTAATTCCCACTAGCGATTCTCCAGAAAACACTACGAGGCAAGAAATGCATTCAAAACGTTCAGAACATCTCAAAATACGAACAAGGAGAAGGTAAAATGAAAGAAAAGAATATGGAAGTAGGTACTCAAATTTTTATACGCAAGCGGCCTGGGGTGCCGCACTCTTGATATGTTTATCCACGCTAGCGGCACAGGGGGCCGCAAAAAGGTGGTTGTACACTTTGAACGCTGGTTACACACTGTCTGTTCACCTTAGAATGCGGTTGACGTTTACGCTGTATCGGATATACCTTGAACTACGAACACTAGGACGAGTCATTCAAGTGTACAAACGGTAGCCGCGTTATTTCAAATACATTGAAAATGCGGCACACAGTGCCGCTATGCGTGTAGCTAAGGGTTAAGATGGCTCTGGACCGGGAAGAGAATCTTTTCTATCGGTCCAGTTCCATCCTCACCAATCAGAATGATCTGATCAATCATCTCATCAATCTGATCATTCTGATTGGTGAGGATGGAACTGGACCGGTAAGGATGTAACCGGACCGATAAGATATCACAGAGAATGGTTCAATGGCTCTGGACCGGTAAGCATGGATCTTGTTCTCAGTTCTGTTCCATGTTGTACCTGGAAGCGCCCTTACTACTTCCATGGACTGAGAATGGTTCATGGAATGGCTTTTGAGCGGGAAGTTATCTTCTGGACAGGTTAGCATGGAAGTTGTCTCCAGTTTTATTAATTTATTATTGTCATGTTAAGTTCTTAAACTACAACGTCATAATTCTTTCCTTGAATTGTTTGGTAACTATTATTTATAATAAATTGCCTCTTTTGTAACACTTGTTCAAATTCCTTCCTTTTAGCGAATTGTCAAGGAAAATGATGCTATTGTATTGCAAGTTGAGATCATAAGCATGGAAGAAGGACGATAGGGATTTGACTGCCTGCTTCATCCATGCCATGTGAGTGGGATTTGATCGCCTGTATCGGTAATGGAACTGTACCGGTAATTTGGAACGGTTACATCTTTGTCACCGTAACCGTTGGAACCGTTCCAGGGAAATACCTGGACCGACACACCCCTAATTCGTAATGGATGAGCTAGAGCATGATCCCAGTCATCCCTCTTCCTGGGAAATTAGCGTTTATTGCAAAACATGGTATCAAACAAATGAAATAAGCAGCCAATAGATGATAAACGTCTACTGCGAATTTTTACTGTAGGTGACAAACAACGAAACAGTCACCTATCACAACTTCGACGCTTTTAGCAGAACTCTAAGTCAGAGAAAACTACCATCCAAGTCGACTTAGACGGTTTTTGCATTGCTGGAATAGTTTGTAACACTCACCCTAAGTTAGATGGTTATAGCTAAAAAAGGATGTGGGTGTAGGGATGTCCCAAAAGTATCGATACTTAAAAGTATCGATACTTTTCAAAAAAAGTATCGATACATATCGATACTTTTTTTTCTTGATATATATCGTAGTATCGATACTTTTTTTCCAGTATCGGAGGCGATACTTTTTTACCTCTCACATTAGATCGAAATGCTATTTTTTTTCAATCTCTCACATTAGATGAAAGTCTCGAATTTTAGTAGGTACCTCTTTCTCTGCGTAGATTGTTGGGAGACCAACCACTTCAACAAACTAAACAAAGATGATGTACCACCACCTCCAGCTCTCTATGGGTTTGTTCGGAGAGGCGGTCCGAAACAGTTCAGAACCAAACCGGAACTGAAAAGGGGAGGGGATAGAGGCGAATGGGCTCCTCCAAGCCCCTCCGAACCGTTCAGGACTGCCTCTCCAAACAGACCATAATCATATTATGATAACCTGCTGTCCTCCATCATCTTGGAAGGACCACCAAAATGTTAACCCAACCAAGTGCAATACAAAAACAAGTGCATAAACAAAAAAATGAGTGATTTATTGTTTTGTTCATTCTATATTAATTATTATCCTCGTAATGGAGAGATGTCACACTGATGGAGAGAAACATAAAAGGCATTTTCATTCAAAAGTATCGAAAAGTATCGATACTTCAAAATATCGATACTTTTTGAAAGTATCGTATCGATACTTTTTGATACTTTCTAGATGTATCGATACGATATTATATCGATACTTTTAAAGTATCGGACATCCCTATGTGGGTGATGAGACTGTTATGCAATAACAAATTTTCGATAATTCTTGGGCCAAGAGCTGCAATTTTTCAATAATAACAACTGGAGGTTATACGGATACCTCCAGAGAAGAGAAAACTGAAGTTATCTCAATTTGGCCAAAATTAGACTTAGATGGTTGTTGCATGACACGGTCCACATGTAGTTCTATAACAGAACTCGTTAGAGCACAGAGTACTGGAGACAAGTTAAGTTAGAGCAAAGATGATTGGTTGCTGTCATGCGAATCAGGAAGTAGGTATCCTAAATAAATTCCCTCGTTTGAATGATGGTTTTCAATGATCTACAAACTTCATCACGTTTGTAGCCGAAAGGGTATGTGTAAAATTTCTGATTCGGATATCATAATCATAATTCTACAGTAGCTGTAATCGATATTTTAAATTGATAATTCAGAAATAACGGTTTACTATTTTGATTTGGTTTTGATATGAACTATTCTTTCGGAAGGTGTACATCTAATCATCACCGACCAACCTATTCGTGTGATTCTCACTCGTATCACCGTTCAACTTCTCCTAAGAGAAGCGGCTGTAAGTGTTGAAGTAGTAGCGGGTCGGTGGCATCCTACGATTGATATCAGCTCCATCCCATTTGTCACAGCCCTCGGAGGTGGCACGGAAGCCAAACGACAAATGTTGCATGAAAGTCCCTTATGATTCACTGCCTTCTCCAAGAGATGGTAATCATCACGAGGGTTTTCCGAGACTCCGACACAAAACAGTTCACTTCCTCGATCGCGATTACTTCGGAATAATTTCTCTTTTTATTTAAGCCAATGAGGTCTTATTCGAGGTGAATTTAAAAAAAAAACTTATCGAAGAGGGAAACACAAGAAGAGGAATGAAGTAAAATATATGAAGGTTGACTTTGATGTATCGCGAAACAAAAAGAATTCTCGGAACGGGATCAACTGGTGCGGTGCCCCTCAAGATTGTTGCTTTATCACCTTCATGCACGGTAGATGGTGGTAGGCTATGAGATATGGAGTCGATAACACACTTGCAGCGTTTCCTGGTTTGATAGAAAACATGCGATCTCTCACTTGGACTGCGTGAGGATTGTTGGTTGACTGGAACCAAGTACGGTGATGCAATTGAAAAAGTTATGTCGAATTTCAAGAAAAAAATCGATAATTTTAAATTTCCTTTGCGCATGTGTATGTACGTGCATATGATTACTTTGATCAAAGTACCAATTTTGAGAAAACATTTAGGTGTAGGACTTTTGAAATGCGTTAACTTTTAAAGCAATTCAACTGGAGCAAAAATTGCAGGGAGTGTTTTCAGTTTTCGGGTTAGTACTGATATGATGAATATTATTTCATGACATTAAATAGAAGTCTAGACATCAACAACCTCATATACATATAATGTCAGCCCTCTACTAGGAACGGGAAATAAAATATTTTCACTTCACACTTGACGTGATGTTTTCCAGCAGTACACAGTGGTCGCCATGAGAAAGTGTACGTAACGTGCACGCGCCAAAATAGTCGGCAAAGGAAATTTTGTATTATCACCTTAGTGATCTGAGTATCTCTCAATCACAACCGGTGGTCTCCAAAAGGCTGAGTACCAAATCTCTATGCTGGTGGGTATACGATTTCGACAAGACTGTAATAGTACGCTTTGTATAGTTTTGCTCAAGTAAGAAGATGTCACAGGAGAAAAGAGGTATCTCACAGAAAGATGGAACCGAAATGCTCTGGAAGTTGTAAAAAGATGATGTATGATTTACGATATTTGTGATTTAATTATATTTTTATAGGAACTGTTCATGTCTTAGTGAACTTAGTGGGCAGCACTTGTATGAGACATTTGAGTCAACCATACACAAAAAACTCACATACAAAAATCTGTAACACAATTACTGTACAGTAAAACATAAATTTAATACCGTAAATTAAAATAAATAAAAAATACTGTAACACAAAAATACTATTGTAACAACTACATCGATTGGTAACACTTTAATTTGAGGAGTTTGATTCCAAAAGGCACTAAACACCATTTTTATCGAAATTGAGTTAACTTACGTTCCCAGGGTTAGTTCTTCACAAAAATGAGATCGTTTCGTAGCAAAAGATAATCTATTCCCTTGAGAAACGAGGGTGAATATTACGTTTGATTTCAAAAGGTACTAGGTATATCCAGCACAATTGCGGTCTCTTATCCGTTTGGGTTTCAAAAAGTACTTTTTTCCACTTCGTTCGATTCCAAAAAGTACTAAACGCCACGTTTTGTTTCAAAAAGTACTATATACATTAATCTGATATTTCAATTCATGAGATTTGAAAAAAATTTTAAACTTAGAAATGATTTACCTTTTTTCCTAATAATATTTACTATAATTTAGAAATAGTGTAAAAAATAACATTGGTTTATAGCACGTTTTTCAGGTCGCTGTGATTTTTTTCTTTTGGAATCAAACTCCTCAATTGCTCCATAGAGCGAAGTTATTTGGCTGCTTTTCTGAAAACGTCACGAATACATTTTAAACGTTTAGATGGAAATGTTCGTTGCATCACTTATTGATTAAAATTAGTTCATACTGCAGAGTAATATGCCTACTTTCCTGTTAAATTTACGAACCAATGTTTGACCTACGACAAATGCAAGAAGTGGATTCATGCTGACAGTACTGGCCAATAAGCATTATAGTATACGCATGTGGAGGTGACATAATTTTTCTTGCAGGTAATTAACCCTCCACCCCACCTGACTATTGAAACAGTTTTTAACGACAAGTGGTGCCACCAAGATTGATTATTAGGGTGGAGAATTCATCATTCATCATTCACATGGTTCAAATTACGTCACCTTCACAATCATGAAACTATCAGCATGAAAATATTCTTGCACTTGTCCTAGATCAAACATTTAAAAATTGATTCGTGAGGTCATCCGGTAATGGGGTGTTTCGGTGGGTCGGAAATTTAGGTTTTTGACCTCAAATTTGGATTCAGCACCCTTGAAAACCTATATACTCCAACTTTAAGCCCAATGAAACAATTAATTTAAAAAAAATTAATTAAAGAGATCACACGTTTGAAAAAAAGGCGGGCCACCAAAATACACACACACTACGCCGCGCGCGTGTGTGAGTAGTATTTTGTAGTATCCAAGAGGTCCTCCAAGGGTTTCATCTCTTCTCAGTGCATGGATACTTTTTTCAAAGACAGTTGGCTAGCTACGTCACACCATTCAAATCTTCAACTTTCTTTAGCTTCTCTGATTTTTTAAAAACATTTTCTCGACTAACAGACCCAATTACCGTTATTCCTAAGCCATACTCTTTTGAAAAATAAAAATAAAAAAATTGACTGAAATACCCCATTATACGTACCCTGATACAGTACGGCACAGTCAAGTGTCCCCTTTCCTTCATATATTTTCGAAAAGGTGTGTGGGTCCACGTAGATTGCCCTATTTGAGAAGAAAAAAGTTAATCTCCAGATTTCTAAACCGAAACCTGAACGCCTTGTGGTAAATCATAAACATAAGACTTGATTCATGATACATAATAAATTACCATTGTTCAAGTTTCGCCAAAGGCTTCAGAGATTTTCTCTTTTATTTCCGACTGGTAGCTCTACGCGCTGGATTGAATTATTCATGAGGTTCCCTAATTGCAACCTATATTTTTCTTTTTCAGCAGACAAAAAGTCGCTTGAGGGAAACAAAAAAAAAGTCGAAGATAAAAAAGACGAAGCCGGGAGCCTTCCTGTGTTGACCTTCCATACAAGTTTATTTTTCTATCTCGAGGCTCGAGACCAAAACAAACACGCCAAAGGAGCTTCTGTCCTTGGCACGGTTTTGAAAGCTTATCTACAGAATTTATGTTGACAAGGGGAGACCTGATCAATTAAAATAATCGGATTCAGACATGAGACGATACAAGCAAACGTCGAACTTAGTAGAGTTGAGTTTACGATGTTGCATGACTGTCGATTGTTCTTTCGTTATGGTTTTATAGTTTTCGATTAGCCTGATTTTCCCCGTCAATTGAGGCGACCGGAGGTTATAAACATGTAGCAGCCATATTGCTGCTCCATGTGATACACGATCCGGTTATTCTTTACGTAGTAAATCTTGATAGACTGTTGCCCAAGAAAAAAAGTTCACTTTCGTCGTGGCTGAAGCCAGGACAGTGAATTTGAAAGAAGGGGAAGTTTTGTTATGAACTTGTTCCAATGGTTTATGCCCATAATTCGTTAATAATTACAAAATTACTCGACGAGGAACTCGATACACAAAAAGACAAGCAGGAAAAATTGAAAATGTCCTGAAAAAATGGTGGTGTAACCCTGAAATACTAACAAGGCTCCTCACAACTGTATACTTTAATTTCGATGAGTGGCAAATCACATGACAATGTCCTCCCTCAGCAATACTACACTTATTCGGCAGAAAAAGGGTTGCCTTCCGTCAGTAGCTTCTTGTTCTTGGCAATGACGTCAACCATTGAGTAACTTGACTGAGAAATCGCATTGAATTTAATTTTTCGAACGCATCACCAATGATGAAATTGACTTTCATTTTTTCCAATACTAGGTCAATATAACAGGAGATGTAGGAAGAACTGAAATTTCAAAGCGGCTTATGAAAATTTTACGCCTCAGAGACGCTGAAGATGAAGTAGTTGAGTTAGTATTTCAGGGTTAAGATAACAACTGAGACGCTTCGGCAGGAATAATATGATGCGAGCTTTTCGAGGGATAACATTTAGCTAACAGACATTTTCTCAATGATGTAAACACCGTATTAAACGGATTGATTGAGTCCAGACAGAGATACTGTGTGTTGCTTGGGGTTAATGAGACTCCTTCTTCGACCATTTTCAGACTTGAAAAGGTAGCAGTGAGAATTGTTGCTGGAGCCACATTTGAAGCTGTGAGTTGGCCTAGTTTTAGAAGATTAAAGCTCCACACATATCTAAGTAAAAAAGAAAAGTAAAGTAAACAACCATTTCAGGTTGGATTTTCGTCTGACCGCCATTCCTGGCATGGCGGACGTCATCAGCTGTCTTCCAAAGGGAAGATCAGAATTTGTTCTAATGATTTCGCTCATGGCTTCCCATTGCCTCACCGCCCTGGGTTGGGACGAGGGGGGCGATGAGAGCCCCGGCCGTCAAAAAAACGCTCGCTACAGGCGATGAGCCTTGAACCCACGATCCCCGCAGAGGCGGTCCAAAGTCCATCGCCAAACAACGACGCCCCAATGACCGTAGCCACACCAATGTCCCAAACATACAGCATCTACCATATACAACCAAACATATTCTAGTCATGTATGCATTGGCTAGATGGAGTGGTACTCGCGATACTGAAAGGAATTCCTCAAGAAGTCGAAGAGCGTTGAGTTTTGAATGAGCAGAGACTGGTTACGTTGCAGAAAACGAGCCTCTTATACATAAAAACCTAGCTCTCCAATCCTTTCCCATTTGTACCTACTGCAGTCCCTTTTAATTAGCGTATTTCTAAAGAGAATTGAATCTGATAGCTAGCACAAATCTTGGAAGAATCGGCACCAAAGACGGTGTGAGTGATGTGATGTTCTTTTGTCCATGTCTCTTTGGAGGGTAAGGCTCGCCCGATGCGGTCTAATATGAATGTCCAATTAACTTACGGTAACAATGTCATTGACGCATTGATACATTTTGCAGGTATGCTATTCTACTGACTTTTGTCACATACTCTTATTGTACATAAAATACATGCTATTGGAAAATAGGAGGTCAAAAGAACTCTTTTGAAACAGTTCAGAGAGTTGGATGATTCCCATCAAAATTTATCTTTACATCAACGCTTCAATTCTTTGTCGATCGTCCCTTTTTGATGATCTCATCCTCCTGAAAGCGCTTTCGAGGCATCCAAAAAACTGATATCAGGATTGAACCAGGGGCTTGGGTGGATAACTGGAGAGAAGGAAGATAACGTGGGACCCATTGAGCTTGTAAGAGTCCTCGCTTGTCTTTTTTTTCGGATGAAGGGGAGACGAAAAATTCATAGTCAGCATTTCATACAGCGAGAGAGACTTGGCAATGGGGAGAGGGACAGAAGAGTTACTGGGCTTTCTCGAAGATACGAGTGGGAAGGGGCGGAGGGTGTTATTGCCTGACTTGGTAAAGGCCTCTAGGGAACATCTTTGTCTATATTATCTTCCCAGCAGACCTCAGTGTTCTGCTTTTGCGAAAGCATCGCAGTGGTAAACACAACAGAAGCTTAGAGCCCCTTTTGTGAATGAAGAAGAGGGGAATCTTTGTAGGTAATAATTCATTAAAGAGTCAGATAAATCAGGATCTCACTTACCAGTTATTCATGGAATAAGATTCAGTCATCTGTTGATTCTCAGCATCTTTTACACAGATAAATTCGAGTGAATGTGCGGTTTTATAATGATGAATCATGAACAACGAGGGAACAAATGAACTCTTTCCTCAGTTCTAATACATTTATTGTTCACTCTGGTGTTCCAAACGGCTGTCCAAATTAAGTCGTTACTGAATACTGTATTTTGGTGGCAATGAAAAAAACAGGTTTTAGAACCTTAACGTTTGAGCTAAAGAAACAGTTTCTACAGTTACTGTAATCGATGGCTTTACTTTTAAAAGAGTCTTGATTCCTACCTTTCGAGAATAATTGCCGAGTGCTAATAATCTGACGATGAGCAGGACTTTATTACCTACATCACAATTTTCTAAAATATCCTGCCCCCTTCCAGCAGGCGTAGCATAAAATCATAGCGCAGAAATTAATAATAAAATAAAATGGCAGATATCGGGATGATGAACGAAGGGGTTGGAAGGAAATACTGGATCCTTATCTGGAATAGAAGGGTTTATTTCCCTTGCTACGAACAATCATAGCAAACTTTTCATCCTGTAGCTGAAGAGGAACTTGAAAGGTGTCCGACTCGGGAGCAAACAAATCCAGGCACAAGTGTTGTAGAGGGGCGAATGAAGTGCGTCTTGGAGACCCACGGCCATGTCGACCGGGTTAAGAGAGGGAGGCTGCAGAAAACATTTCCTTATTTACCGCAGAAAAAGGAACAATACATTCAGTAGGAGAGGTTCCCCCTTTCGTTTCACCCTTTCTCTCCTCGAAATATCAAGGACGTAACAATACATCGCCCCCAGTTTAAGGGAACGACCTCTGGTGTATACAACGGACGCGTGTAGCCGATGGAGCCGGGGGTCCTACTAATAATAGCCACCTACGAGCATCTGGGACCCCCATTCCTCGGCTATACCATGTTGGAAGTAAACACCGCAGTAAAACTTGAAGATTGTGTCCACACAAATGCTCAACTGAACCGGATTTTTATCTCTCTTCGAGAGAACAAGGAGAAAAAATCAATGTCCATTGACCCGGGATGTAAGTTGAGCACAGATCAACAATACAACTGATACGACGTGCGTTCGTAGAAGATTGTATGAGTCATATAAAAAGAGCAAGATTGTTTTGAAGAATTTTTTGGAAGGTTTCAAAATTGTTCTGTATTTCAACAAATATTTCATGAAGGAAGTCGTTTATACGATTCCATTCTTCTCGTGCTGCCGATCGAAAATATGACATTTGCCCATCTCAATCGGTTATAATGCCTGAGAGGCTCCAAGTTAGTATTCATTAATGCAAAATGTTTCGTTTAGTGACTGATGAATTTCAAAATATTCGAGTTTTTGAAAGCTTCAATTATTCTTTCCAATACTACTTTATGTCCTTGGTCAATATAAACAGATTGTGATTGAGGAGCAAACTAAAATTTTTGAGCGGCTTTGGGAAATTTCGTGCCTCAGAAGCGAATTTTCAGTATTAGTTAAGTAGTTGTCAATGTTCTTATTTCAGCCTTATACTACTAGCCCTTCAAGGGCCGAGCTGGGAGGTCGCCCGTGCGGCTGCTGATCTTGATTTTGTCAGGCAGCAGTTAGCATGGTGCGACCGAGCAACACCATCTGCTCCAATACCCAGTTCGTCTGCTGAGTTCACTGCTGCGCTGCATGAGTCAGTAGATGGTAAAGAACTCCGACAGTGCTCCGAAAGCCTTGTCTCTTCCCAATGGGTAGATTGGGCTTTGGAGGGCATTGGGGCCCGCGAATACCGACACTTCCACGCCGTCCGCATGGCAACTCTGCCAACTGCGGTGCGGTGTTCGAGGGGTAGTCGTGGGACAACTCTACCCCCTTTGCCGTGCCTGTCGGAGTGGACATCTGTATCATGTAGTGCAGCAATGTCCTAGGACTCATGGGGGCCGCATTTTACGTCATGATGCGGTCGCCAAGCAGATAGCAGGTGCTTTGTCATCTAGCGGCTGGGATGTTGAGAGGGAGAGATTGTATCACATGCCAAGTGACCAGGGTAAGAAGCCCGACATCGTTGCCGTCAAGCCCGACCAGTCTTGCATTATCCTGGATGTCCAAGTTGTCAATGGCAGCTTGGACATGGAGCAGACTTCGCGGGCTAAGATAAGAAAGTATGATAGAAATGATTTACGGCAAGCGGTGTCGGAGCTAAAAGGAGTGGCACCCAACAACATCAGGGTGATGGCTGCAACCTTATCATGGCGCGGGGTGTGGTGCGGTAAAAGTGCCAAGGAGTTGCGTGAGTTGGGCATCTCAGTAGGCGTACTCCGTGGTATCACCACCCGTGTCCTGCTCGGCTCATATTTTAACTGGCGGTCGTTTTATAGAGGCACTTCCCTTCATCCCTCTCTCCCACCCCCACCTTCCTCATCTTCCCTCACCCCTAGGGCCGGCGTCGGGTGAGTCCTGGGCGTCCTCCCCATTATTTTTATTTATTTATTTATTTATTTTTATTTATGGCGTGCCCCCTCCGTCAAAAAAGACATTTTGTCTTTGAGGGGAGTTAAAAAAAAAAAAAATTATTTAGCCTTATACATATTATGTACCTATATTATACTCCTCCACCACCATAACCACTACAGTATATTGCGATTAAATTGAATCATATGGATTAACGATCATAGCACTGAACTTCAATCTATCCAAATTATTACGAATAACATCTCAGAAAACGCTGCAAATTATTAAACAACGGTTTTAAAATTTTCTGTAAAGATCACTCTTCTTCGAAGAACACGGTTTGTGCAATTCACACTCAAGTTTCTGACTGATCATTCGTCCATTACAGAGTAACTGTGACAACTTTGAACTACCTACCTCCTAAGAAGATTGAACTATCCAAGGTGGTTGATTGGATCCCCAACACGCTAGGGATCGAGCCTAGCTGGCGTCTACGAGTTCTGGTAAGTTTCACGATAAATTTTTCATTTCGATGGGCGCTCTTCGGAAAAAACATGCCCAAATTGTCAGATTTTTAACGGTTCATAAATTTTTGTTTTTAAAATTCAAATTGGAAGACTAAATGATGTTTGAATGCAAGAAAACGTGTGTTTTACAAGAAAATCGACTGTTTGGTATCATTTCCTATGTAATTTTTCACGCTGGTGGTACTTCCAAATAGTTCTGAATGTTAGAAAGTGGGTTTCTCGAAGAAAATGGACAGGCGTTCTAACTGAAAACTTCGAAAAGATAAAATGAAATTTCGAAAAAAATGTGAAGTTTACTTTTTGACTTGATTTTTTAAGAATGGTAAATTGCTAAAAGATTTTGGTTTTACACTAGGTAGCTTGGAAATTTAATGCTCTTTCCAACAAAAACCTTAAATTTGAATTTAATTGGTAAGTAACAGGAGTTATGACAGTTTTAATGACGAAAACGTGAAAAAAAACTTCGAAGTGAAAAAGGGCATTTTGAGTGGGTTAAGATAAAATTGCTACGAGGCATTTTTTGTTGGGAATATCTTGTAGATTTGAACCCCGAAGTTATGTCTATATTGAGTGTAGACACTCTGTGTAGTTGAAACTTATCGAAGTACCAGTTTGGATAACAGACAGGGGATAGTTTTATTAAAAACTGAGTAGAGTAGAACGTTGTCTATTTCCACGAAAATAATGAGTTACAAGTTAAATCGATTTCGACGGTTAGGTCATCATCAGTAACAAACAATAACCAACAACCAACCAAGTAACAAACAATGTTATTGTTTGTTACTGATGATGACCTAACCGTCGAAATCGATTTAACTTGTAACTCATTATTTTCGTGGAAATAGACAACGTTCTACTCAACTCCGTTTTTATTAAAATGGTTTTCCACAATCTCATCGCGAGTGACTTTATTCGTAGGGGAAGGTTTGTTTGACTTGAAATGAACATCTCGTCTGTTTTCACTTGGCACCATATTATACGGATTTTTCTTTTTCTAAGGAGTGATTTAGTAGTAAAATTTGATCACAGAAACAGTTTCGTTTGACCAATGAAAAATGCTTCACCTGGTACTAAATGTTATTCCTCTCCCGGCTGTTTCCGTATAATTGTATTTCTTTCCTATCTAGGAGCCGTCACATTATATTGTGTGATACCTGATGTGGTACTCAGAGTAACAAGGATGGAAAGTGAGAGGAACTAGAATGCCTGAAACTGAAAGAATATATAGGTACGTCGTTGACTATAAAACAAGGCATCCCTATCTTCCCCACAGCCTCCATGATCGGTTTAATGGTGCTCCCTCCCGGGTGCAAGTTGGAGGTGGATCAGCTACCCCTATAACCTGCACCCTCGAGACGCCTTAAGCGGTGCTAAAATTTATCTAAACTCCACCCGCTCGCTATTAACGTAGGGAGAACTTCCCAGTTACCGGATCTTTAACGATCTTCTCGCTTCGGGCCCTGTTAGGGATAAAAGTGATCGGGTGTTTGCAGAGTTTTTCCAAACTTCCTGGCGAAAGTTGAGGATCTTAGACAGAATAGAGATTGTTCAAAAGTAGGTGTTTTAAAAGAATTTTCGCCTTGGTAATAATTATACAGCAATGCTGTATGTGGTGTTACGCACAAACCGGCCAAAATGTCAAAAATCGAGTTCTTGGTATCGATCGATTCATCTCGACGAGTACGATTTTGTACGTGACGTTATACGACGATTTTGTGCATTAAGTCGCAATCTATTGACTTCTTGACGAACTAGGGTTGATAGATGGTTTGTGCAAAACTTCTTTTTGAAGTTCCATAATTCGCACAGAGCAGCCAAACGTCACGATTTGTGTCGTATGGCCGCTTTGCAAAAAACTCAGCTGTGGTTTACTAAGGTGTTTACCCAAAGATTCACAAACTTACAACTATAAGTACGCATCAGAATCTATTTTTTGATTGTTAAGAAATATTAACTGCATCATCGTGGACAGTTCCGACGAAAAGAAGAAAAATGAAGATGATAATGAAAGATTTATTTTAGTTCAAGTTACAAGTTCAAGTTACTTGTAACTTAGTATTTTATTTCAATAAAGAGTTGGTGAAGATTTGAAAAAAATTTGGTTGGTACTCTCAATATTGCCTTCCATTTTTGGCACTCACTTTCAGCAGTTTCCAAGTTCGAATAAATGTGCAATAGAAACCCTCACGCAAACCTGTTTTATGGTTAAATTATGAAAATTCGATGTTTTTATATTTCGTCAAGTTTTTTCTATTTCAAGAGTAATTATATACATACATACATATAATATTATATACATATATAATATTATATACATACATACATATAATATTATACATACATCAAAGACTGAGACAAGATTCCACTAAATATTAACTTCGAAAATCTGGATGTTTTATCCTTTTTTCCTGTTAAACATGCAACAATTGATTGGAACAATGCGCCTTCGTTCAGCCGGTTTGTTCAGAGTTTTCTGCTAGGCCAGGTTGTGCAAAATATATCAGTTGATACTTTTGGTACGCACAAACCAGTTATGCGCCAAAACTTGAAAACTACTCAAGATACTCTTGCTTTCACGTCAACAATGGATTTTCCGCACCAAAAAACGTGGTGAACCGAGTTATCATCTCTCTAATAATTAGTGATAATTATTATCACTAGAGAGGCAGAATTAGAAAAAAGTTTTGATTCGATTTTCCTCGAAAACGATAATTCGGCGCCTAGCCGGTTTGTGTATAACACCATCCAACTAACTGAGTCAACTTCTTCATGAAAATTCAAACACGAACTGGAAAACGTAACGAAATAATATCATCGATACTCCCAATGTTCCTCAATGTTTGGGGTATCGATATCACAACGTTCCGTTCATCAGGAGTGTTGAATGTGAGAGAGAAAAGAATTATCTATATAGTTCATAACAAATTCTCGATCGTGTTGATGTTTGTAAATGTATGTTTCAGAAATCGCAGTAAATAATATTTCGGCGGAATAATTATTATTGAACTAGTCGTATTTAAAACATTTATATTCCTGGTTTTATGATTTCAAACACAATGTTATTGGGGTGAAGTACAAATAAATTATGAATACCAGTATCCGTGTATTAAAGAGCGCATTGAAGCTGTAATAGAACGGTCTGGTATTTACAAGGGCTTAGCAACCACTCTCATTACTATAAATACGTGGATATCAGTTTCCTTTGGCAAATCAATCGGAATGTTGATTGAGGGGGAAATCTAGGTTCAATACCACATGGGCCAATGGCGCTGTTCAATGAAATTCGAATCAGAGAGAATGTTGCTAACAAGACTTGAAATCAATACCACTGTGTAATTCCGGTGTTCTGTATCTAAAGAGGTTAGTCTGGATCCTCTCATCAGTGAGTGATGGCAACGCTACAGCACTACATTAAAGGAATGGGTTCTTACTAAGGATCGATTAAGAGGAAGAAACGTCGGCCAAGTGAGTGTGGCACATAGCTTCCTCGTATCCATAACCTGATTGTATAGATGATCCGATGCATAGTAGTTAATCTCAAAACATCAATATCTAAGTAACTACCACTACCCTTATAGAAGACTATCTACACGCCAATATGAACAATCCTGAGAAATTTCATCGAAATCGGATAGAAGATGTGGAAGTTATGGCTGTTACAAGGAGTTCACGTTCGCGCATTCACCCTGAATGGTTTCAGGAATATCTACGCAATCTCCATAATTGGTTCGATGGCGATGCATCCATAGTGAACCTATAGTGTTCATGTTTACAGTTTATAGTGCGTTCATAACACAATTTGGTTCTTGGTGACTCAAAAAGCGCAACTGATTGACATGAAATTCTAATCCAAAAACACGGATAAACATGTAACTCGCCCTATCCCGTCAGTAAACTATCATTTGCATTCTCACGCGAGTTTATGATTTATTTCTTGCCCCACCCGTAAGTTCTTATAGGGAGCGAACGGTTGGTCCTATCGAGCTGTGGTTGTTTTTGTTCTTATATTATATACCTATATTATATTATATATTAGTGGTTCATTATTAAAACTATTAAATAGAAACAAATATTAAATCATATTAGATGAGAAATATTTGTAGTTTATATTGTAAAGCAATAGAAGAATATTTGATTTAATTATAAATATTAGCTTCAGTACTTCATTTAGATACGATAGAAGAAGGGATGAAGATGGAAGGTTTCGTACTGGTTTTCCTCAGTAATTTGGCTGGAATATCACTCAAGTGTATCTCATTTTGAGGCAGATGTCTCCCTCTCACCACAGGCTCCGCAGTTTCCTCGCATTTTCAGAGTAGTAAACTCCTTTGCTCAACCCTCGCTCTACTCCTAACCAGACTCCACGACGTTCGCCCATTTCCTTCGGTGCCAAGGATGCTTCTTCGAGGGAGGGAGCCCAAACATTTAACCGAGTTGATAAACTGAGTGTCATTAGGAAGCAGAAGTTAAATGAAGTTATACATGCTCAGAATTATTTCGCAAGTTTCGGACTATCTTCCATCCCCCCAACACTAGGAGGCCTTAACGTGTTTACCTCTCCTTGAACGCTGAACCTGATTAAACCTTCCGTCACTCCAGACACCTCACACTGACTTCATCTAAAGTTTAACCAAGCTACGCATATTCTTGGAACAATGAAAAAAAAGTCTATCAAGTGAGTGTGGCACATAGGTTCCTCGTATCCAAACCCGATTGTATAAATGATCCGATGCATAGTAGTTAATCTCAAAACATCAACGTCTGAGTACTTTCTAACTACACGTTAACCAGCACGATCTCTGGCTATTTCTTCGGAATTGGATAAGAAAAGTTAGAAACTGAAGTAGAAGGCTTATATATATATATATATTTATTTTTTTTCTTCAACTCCCCTCAAAGACAAAATGTCTTTGTGACGGAGGGGGCACGCCATAAATAAAAATAAATGAATAAATCAAATATAATGGGGAGGACGCCCAGGACTCACCCGACGCCGGCCCTAGGGATGAGTGATGATGAGGAAGGTGGGGGTGGGAGAGAGGGATGGAGGGAAGTGCCTCTATAAAACGACCACCAGTTCAAATATGAGCCGAGCAGGACACGGGTGGTGATACCACGGAGTACGCCTACCGAGATGCCCAACTCGCGCAACTCCGTGGCACTTTTCCCGCGCCATGACAAGGTTGCAGCAATCACCCTGATGTTGTTGGGTGCCACTCCTTTTAGCTCCGACACCGCTTGTCGTAAAAAAAAGAAAAAAATCACGTTTGTGCCTGCGCAGTGGCTACAAGGTATCAGTTCCGAGTCCAATCTGAACAATCCAAAAAAATGTCATCAAATTCTTATGAAATCGATATCGGACAATAATTTTGAATAGTTATGCCCGTTACAAGGATTTCATAACAGACACACAGACAGACAGACAAGAAACCAAAATTGTTCAGAGAGGTCTGGAAAGTAAAACGCGAGTGGAAATTTTTATTATGAAGAACATTCTTCTTTCAAACTTCAAAAGTGAAAACAATGCTTCTGCTACCTTGGTAGACTCGGAAGCAAAATCATTATTTACGTTACACTAGCAAGTTGATGACTCACTTTCCTTTTCTCCGTGGATGAAAATAACATAACAGGGTCAAATTACTTACTAGTTATTGGTACTTTTAATCGCCTGTTACCTGGGAAACCCATTTCTTGGTGGTGGTCACGTCCTGAGGCGTCCTCATAATCAATCATTACTAACTATTCATTCTATCATGATCCCGAATGTACAATCATTCGCAGTAAACAATATCATTAAAGTGGCGATGTTTGTAAGTAGATGATCTCCTACCCGGCTCGGTTTTGTTTCTAGATCACAAATTAACGGTAAGATATCAGTGTGGAGTGGAATATTGAAGCTGCAAATAATAAGGGAGTCTCCTCCCTCCTTCCAGCAAGCCCACACTATGCTGCTTCCATGTCGGATTACCTTGTTCTCTGCAAACTGTTACTGATCTCGAGAACATATTGCCTACTGAAAAATGACGGTACTGCGCACTCCTTTCGAAATCCTCTGGTCTGAAATACAATTACCCTGCTCTCAACCGACAACTGGAGCAAATTGAAGTACTCATGTTGGAGCTTTACGTAGAGCTCGTCCTCACCAAACTAGAAACCGTCATCCCTTACGATGAATTCCTGTTAGCAAGACTTAACAAGGAAGAATTCCTTCGTTGTGCTTCATTGTTTGCTCGCATTAGTGAGAGAGAATTCCCAGTATAAATACCTATACCTCATAAAGCAACAGGGATTGTAATGGGCCTCTTTGGGCCTTGTACATTCGAGAGAGGCACCCGCCGTTTGTGGGGGTTGAAACATGCGAAGAAAATGCAGTTAATCCCCACGCTCCCGTGTTCCGCCCCCGCTCATGGCCCCCTGGGGGATCTCGGCCCTCGTATCTCGGAGTAGCTAGCTTTACTACCGTTCATATTAGCCTCTGTCCATTTCATTGCATTAAGCCTCCCTGGAAGTTCTCAATGGGGCTTAATGTTATAAAGTTGTCAGCTTTTACTTCCCTCTGAACATCGCGCCATTTTGAAGGAACTCCGAAAGCTCTTGTTTCAACACTCTGGGGTTAATACGGGTTGTGAATTTAATTATAGTAATATTTAATTATTATCATAGGCTTAATACCCTATGAAATTTATCCCCATAGAATCAATAGTTTGCGATTCTAGAGTAAGCTGTTTCTGAACAATTCATGGTTCCGTAATTTTAGTTCTGTCCGTCTTTATGTACGTTTCACACTATTTTGATTGTAAGTAGTGGGAAAAATACATGTAGGTAATTGAAGGGTCATCATGATTTTACAAGCTTTTGGTTAGTTTGTTGAAAAAACGGATCCCATTCTGCAATGGATCCATCGTCAACGTTGTCGTAAGACGAGCAAAAGGGGAACATAAGTCTCTATAAAATCGGGTGTTGTAACGGTGAAAATTGGAATGTGACTTCATTGATGTTGATCATTCTTTATCAATTTCAGTCATTCATATGCATAGAGAGAGTAACGTCAAACAATTCATTTTTATTTAAAAAAAACTGTTCAGTTTCCCCTATGTTTAACATTAAAAGAAAACCTAATGGCTGCCTTCTGCATTTTGAAGTTCCTTAATGAGCTGAGCCACGAGAGTTACCCCACAGAATTATACCATACGATGCCCGGCTCTTAAACAAAGCGATGAACACTGATTTACATAATCGACGAAGGGCAAAGAGTCGGGCGATCCAGGATCACATTCTGATTTTCGTACGTACAGGATTTAGCACTGTGGCTGTCGCTGTGCAGATCAAGTCTATTCACTCATGTGTCGACCCACTAGACATAAATTTCTTTCATCAATCTAATAGTCCTATTTTGCTCCAATTCAGACGATGTTTCGAGACCTGTCTCAGGAAGAAATCTCATTCCATCACGAGCTGACAAGTAACATTAAATCTTACTCTATAAATTTACTTATAAATCTTACTTTTATAAAGTCACGCGAAGAAGCGAAAAATTGTCGTAATCAGGAACGACTATTCAATCGTGTTGATGTTTGTCAACCATATTGAGGAATTTTTAAGTGATAGCTTAAGAAAACGCTGCAAATTATTACACAATGGTTTATTATTTTTTATGTTTCTATATACCTATATCACTCGTCTGCAAAGCCATCAACCATCCAACATGAAGAAAAACATCGATCGCATTTCGGTCAGCTTTAATTTGAATGGAGAGTAGGCCTCTTTTGCGATTCACACTCGTGTTTCTGATTCATCGTACGTTCAAACTTCAAATTCTCGTAGTGAGCCAACGGTTTGTCCTACAGAACTCCGGGTGGTCTCAAAAAATTGTAAAAATTCTGTAGAATTTTAAATTGAAGGAGAAAATTACCTTAATATCAAAATGCTTTGAGTTAGGATGTTTTCAAAATTTCAAAATTGATTTTGGAACCCTTAGAAGTGACCTACATCAACCAAAATCTTTGGGGCACAACTAGACCCCAAATGGAGCCTACATACCAAATTTCATCAAAATCGGTCAACGCTAGGTGGCAAAAGTGCCGCGTACGTCGCACGGCGGACGGACGGCCAAATTTTTATTCGATTTTAGGATTCTTCGTATCTTGAAACGTAAACCATCAAATTTTGAGGGGGTGTTAACATTTTTTTTTCTTGGTCGATTCCAAAGGTTCATTATTAAAAATAATAAACCAAAATGGTAATAATCTATAATTTTCCGCCATCCAGGTAATTATTTACGCCCACGTTATTCCATGTGAATTACCTATCGACTGGTGAAACACGTATACGTAAAAAAAGAACAAGTTCATACTCACAGCTCAACACTTTTTAATGAATTCAAATCCCGTTTTTCAATATTATTGTTTTAGATACAACAAATCCTCCTAGTAACAAGTAACTTCTCTACAATATGTAGAAATATGACTTCTAGTAAGTTAAAAGAGCATAAAATCACTTGCAAGCTCGACAAAATTGCTTTATTCACAAGCAAGCTACACAGCAGAACAAGCATACGCGTTCCCTCCAATCCTTTTCCCTTGCCTCTCAGCTGTCATTAGCCCTCGACGCATACTATGGAAGTATTCTTCATTTTCTCTTCCATGCAGCCTGCTTGTTCTTCTTTTTTATGAGTTGATGAAGCAATTCCAAGAGGCGTGATTTAGTAGTCAGCTTGTGCACATTTGGTAGGTTATCTAGATTTCCTCAGTCGCGGGTTTAGATCCCTAGACGGCCAGACCTGACGATCTGGTCGTCCCGACCATACCTGTAAAAGTAAACAAACGCAAGCAAACAGAGACCTCAGAAATAACATTGAATGTTGGCCTAGACACTCGGCCAGACCTGATTTTTTTTTTTCTTTTCAATTAAATAAACAAAATCGGGTATCAGATCTGGGAGTGCAAGAGACGACTCCTACCCTCAGTGAGGTGGCCACGACTCAGTGAAAATGAAAATGTTGAGGGCTCATCTTGGTTGATTCTAAGTGGCTACTTCCCAAGAGACAGCTCCTACCCTCAGTGAGGTGGCCTCGACTCAGTGAAAATGAAAATGTTGAGGGCTCATCTAGGTTGGTTCTAAGTGGCTACTTCCCAAGAGACAACTCCTACCCTCAGTGAGGTGGCCACGACTCATGATCCTTCATTGAAGACGTGGAATGTCTATGGATCTTAACATGGGAGATCTAAATATCTTGAGCAACAAAAATTCCTTTTTTTTGTATCTTCAAAAACAAAAAAAAAAATGGAGCTCTTGTATCATTTACTTATTCCCGAGATATTTACTGACTTACTTCGTAAGTACGTCTGGTTCATGATGGTTTCAAAGCGATATCTAGTTAGTGCAACAGCTAAATTGCAGATATCAAGCCAAATCAAGTGAAGAAAAACTTCTCGGCTAGTGCTTAAATCCCGTCTAACGGTGTTTAATGCGATATTTTATTGAGAAAGAAGTGCAATGAGTGATTCAGTTACGTTACAATAGTCAAGGACTGGAAAGGAGTGGCCGTGATTGCTAATGTCATGCTGGGAACCCGCGGGTAAGCTCTGGACAGTCATCTTGGCGGCGAAGGGCGGCCTGTCCTTGGCTTCCCTGAGTAATTGCTCCAACGATGTAGAACGGTCGGGAGATAAAATCCGAGTGTTAATTGAGAGATGTTAGCTTACCTTTCGATCGATATCATAAATGAAGTGAAGTAGATTATCCATACTTGATTTCAATAGACTCGGAAGCAAAATACAAGAGAGAGACACCAAGTGACAAACACCCAATTTTTCAGCAGAGCGTTTCAAAGATTCTGTACTTCTATTTTTGAGTTGGCTGGCAGAAGTGACCAAGTGCGTTGCTCGCCCGAAATTCACACTTTTGGTCCAGTTTATGAGTTTTATTCCTCTTGATTTCACCTCTTAAATTGACAAAATGATAACCATGAAGGTACGTGGAGTACCTCAGGTATCTTTTTCTAACCCTCGTTTCCCAATAAAGCACCAAAAATCAAACACAGTTTGTAAGTATCACGAACATTCTTTACTGCAGAAACGAAAAATTAATTAAGAAAATTCATTGATTAGAAGAAAATGGAATTCATAAAGAAAATAATATCGATTGTCAGTAATTAAATAATTGCTACCTACTGTAAAATTGCCTTGACTTCAGTTAATTTGCGGTTTCGGGCCGGATTCGCCTTTCTTCCCTTTACCCAGTTTTCATCGGTTCGACGCGCTGGTTATCAAAATTACATCGAATTTCGATGTAATTCTAACTACCTTTGTTTAACTTCCAAGGTAAAATCAATAAAAACAAGAACGTATGCATTTTAATTTTAATAGAGTTCACAATTTGAACACAGTCAGAATAGATTCAACTTAAATGAATATCATTCGAACAATGTTCTTCCAAAACTGAAGCCGTTATCCTTATTTTACAAATTATTGTAGAATTACTGTGGTAAATATTGATGAAATGTGAACTGTGAAATGACGTTGTTGGGGCTCATCACGACACTACTTCAAGTCGCGCCTAAACAAATAATAATTTGAAAAACTATTCACAATCGTGTTTTGTGTGAATTATTCGTCCTATATGAACTTAAGTACTCATAGGGAGTGAACGAGTCCTACGTACCTAAACCATCAAATTGTGAGGGGAGGTCAGGTTTTTTTCACACTATTCTAAAGGTTAATTATTATAATTAATAAACAAAAATCTGAAATTTTGCACTTGGACACTATTTGGGGTGGGTGGGGGCAAAGTTTGCAGTTTTCAGTTTTCGGTTTTTTGTCGGCCCCTATGATGACTTATTCCCACTAAAAAGTGGTTTTTGTTGTCGTTAGACATTTCTTCCACCTACCATAAAAATAATGAAATTTTTCTTGAATAAATTGAAGTAGAATTTTCCATTTTACCGCCCTATTTCTTCGTGAACCTTTGCCCCCATCAGTGGGGTAGAGGTTCGCACCAGATTTGCTCTGCAAATCTTATCCCCTATCGTAGATTGATAGCTGGGGAAGAACAAAATCTCAAAATGATTGACCAAAATAACTGTTAAGTAGCAAAAGTGAGTGAGTAACAAAACTCAATGTTTTTGACCATGAAAGGCTCCTTAGTTCTCGAAAATCACAACTTAGGAACATTTACGTAGTTTGTTTCATTGAATGACAAATTAAGGTAGGAAATCCATCAACTTTATAAACTAATGCTTCTTAACGAAGTTTTCACTGGAAAAACTGAAATTGAAAAAAAAAAAAAACCTTAGGTGGTTTGCAATGCGAACCTTTATCGCCCTATAAAGCTTGCAAACTTTGGCCCCATCACGAAAGGGTTCAGTGTTTAACAAATCCTCGACATTGTACTTGCTAAAATCCCAGAGCTAAAAGTTGGATTCGAAGGTTTATTTACTTCTCTCATATGCAACAATATTCCTAAAGATGTTTGCACCTTTGTGAGGTGTTGAAAAATCATGAAGAGTTTCGAAAAATTACATCAAACTAGTCAAGAATACACTTACTTCATTTTTGGTTTATTATTTCTAATAATAAGCCTATGTGATCGTATCGCAAAAAATTTTTATAACCCCCCCTCAAACTTTGTCACTTTACTTTTCAAGGTGCGTAGAATCCAAATTTGCAATGTCCGTCCGCCGTCCGCCGTTCGCCGTCTGGGCCATAAAAGGCCTTAGAATCGGTCTAAAAAACCCATCTTTCGCACATATACTCCATTTGGGGTCTAGTTGGTCCTAACGTCGAACTATTCCGATCGCTTAATTCGTATAGAAGTTATGGGCAAATAACCGGCCAAAAAAGAGGTTTTTGCTCAAATATGCGTGGGGTGACATTTTCCAAGTATTTTTCTTCATGTTGGATGGTTGGTGGCTTTATAGACGATTATATAGAAAAATAATAAACCATTAAAATAATAAACCATAAAAATAATAAACGTACGATAAATCAGAAACACGAGTGTGAATCGCAAAAGAGGTCTAATCTCATAAAAAATAATAAACCATTGTGTAATAATTTGCAGCGTTTTTCAACAGGAGGCGGTACTCCCTGAGGTTTATTGAGGCGAATGACTTCATCATTCTCCCCAAAACTCTTGCCGGTCATTTTCAAACTTCCGTGAAAACTTTTGCCCCATGCAAAGCTTTGCCCCCACCTACCCTACTTGGTTCTAAAATTTAGCCAGCTGAATCAATGAACAAAATATTGCCGTGAACTTTAGGTACCTACTGGGGTTGAAGGATATCTTTTGAATTCCAACAACATATTATCGTAAATAATACAATTTGTCACATCAGCCTTCAATTCAGCCAAAGGATTTACGATATTTTGGCTTACAGAAGTACCTATTTTACGTTTGATTTTATAGTTTTTTGCTGGCACGAATGACCAGATGATACGAAAATAGCACTTGGTCATTTCTGCCAGAATAATGCAAATAGGATTGAATAGGGTGGGTGTAGATACTGTAAGGGTTCGTTGAGCCTTCTATATTTTGATAATCGAGAAGTTAATAATACTAGCGTGTGGAGGAGGCTTATGTGTTATCAATCTGAAACATTAAAAGATCAGTATTGGAAAAAAATGGATGTTCCATCGATGTATCGAAATTGTAACTCCATTACAAGGATTTGCGGAAAACAGAAAACTCTCGTATAACTTTCACTTCATCGTCCATAGGAGAAAACAAGCAGCTTGTTCATTAAGCTGCTTAATTTCAGTAACTTGATAGATTTTGAAGCAGTAATTGTACAATGTATAGTCCTTTCCGTACACTGTCACCTCATCAGCGTCTTTCATGGCAGACTGACTTACAAAAACGCTGCAAATTATTACACAAACTTTTATTATTTTTCTTTACAGATCACTCGCCAGCAAAGAATACAGCTTTCCCATTGTCACTTCCTACCAACTAAGTTTTCACTTCATAATCGAGTTTATTTAGATGAAATAAAAGCTTCACACTCCGTTCGAAGAAATAAAGAATTCTTTCATTTATAAATTTTATTACTGGTTTCTAAGGAAATTGATGGTTACTAAGGACGCAAAACTACATATACAACTACAACTGAAGAATATTAATAATATGAATACAACTTGAAGAAACGAACAGCGATCGCATTTTGGTCAGCTGAAATTTGGATGGAGATTACGCCTCCTTTCCGATTCACAGATGTATTTCTGATTTATGGTAAGTCCAACCCTTAAGTTCTCGTAGGGAGCGAACGGATTGTCTTTAAAAATTCTAAACATTTTTGAGAGAAAAAACACTTTATTGAACATTGTAGAAGGAATGAAGATGGAAAATTCTAAAAATTCAATACTATTTAAAATTGGCATAAAACTATACTTTTATTTCGAGAGTTTTCGAGCTAGGGCACTTTTGAAAATGTCAACCCTGAATTTTCACCCATAAAAAGTGACTGACATCAGCTTCTTGTCATAACTAGACCTCTAATGGAACCCACATATCAAATTTCATCTAAATTGGTACATGGGAACTACGAAAAGTGCCGCGTACGGCGGACGGCGTGTCAGTAGAGTAAAAAACTCGAAAAGCGGAAAAATCGATTTTCGGATTTTACATACCTTGAAACGTAAACTAACAAATTTTGTGGGTGGGGGGGGGGTAAATTTTTTTTTCTTGATCGATTCCAAAGGTTCATTATTGAGAATAAATAAAAAAATAAAAGATGCTATATTTATAGTTATTATTGTCAGTGAGTAAGTACGGTTGAGGCTGATGTGTTTCGCATGCAGATACTCGTCGTTGCAGTTCTATAGTGTTGTGCACTGAAGATCAGGGAAGCACGGTTACTATGCAAAAACGAACTGAGCTTTTGAAAATAGAAAATCTCACGCCAGCGAGGAGTGGGCGATGACCGGTCGTGTGTTGTGCTCGCTCGCCCGAGTAAACAACAAAACATTTCGCCCACGTTCCTCCCAGGCTACAACTCGTCGTTCTTGCGTCACCTCTAATAATATGTCGATGTTTTGCTGAGCCTTCTTCGATATATTCTCTACTGGAATCCCATAGTGCTATTTGCCGCTCACGGAAGTTGGAAGAGTTACCTGGGAAAACATGTTTTTGAACCAGACTAATCGTTTATACTCAAGTAGGGTCGAAATGGTTTTTGATGACACATTAAACAAGTAGGTTCGAACTGTGCATGAGAAGAAGCTAATAGCATCATTTCAAATTTAGGCACATTTTTCCAAGATTTTGCCGTTGCAATTTAGGGAAATACTGATCCGGAACGAGAAACGAACGGCGACCGACCCCCTTAATGGTCCCCTATGAGGTCAATGCAAGTTACTTATTTTTCTTTTTAAAAATATTTAGAGAAAATTGTAGCTATTTTGCTTAATAATTATAGAAAAAACTAAGTTTAAGTAATATAAGTATAAAAAAAGTATAAAATACAAAATATGAACAGCAAATCAACAGAACTAGCATTTTATTGGCTACGTAACTTTCTAGATAACAAATTTAACAATGTGACAAGGTGTCAATTGGTTCAATAAAATCACCAAATAATAAAATTAACTGTAGAAACTAATACAGGCCACCCCCTCCTTAATATCCCTAAAGCGATATGAAATTCTGGATTGAGCGATAATGCCGAGATCATCAACTTCCTCTAAATTATCAATTTTTTTAAACATAAAAAAAAGCTAAAAAGAACACTGGATGACTAAACTCCAAATAGAGTCCTTACAACAAATTTCATCAAAATCAGTCAATGTTATCAATAATGAACCTAGAGAATAAACGAGAGAGAACCCCCCCCCCCACCCCCTAAAAATTTAATGGTTTACCTACGTTCCTAAAATCCGAAAATCGGGTTTAAAAAATTTTTATATATATTTTTTTTGTCCGCAGTACACGAGACTTTTTTTAGTTACCATGGATCGATTTTGATTAAATTTGGTGTACGCATTCCATTCGGGGTCCGGTTCTGCCGCGAAGCTTTTGGTCATTTTCAGTCCTTTCTAAGGGGAGAAAAATAGGGGTTATAATTTTTGAAACGCCCTAGCTCGTGAACTCTCCATTTGAACGTAAATATAATTGAAGTTCTTGAGAGATGTGTGGAATGAGACCACCCAGAGCTCTGAGGGACAAACTGTTCGCTCCCTATGGGGGGTTGGACTTACAATGAATAAGAAATACGAGTGTGAATCACAAAAGACTGATCACGGGTGGAAATAGGACTAAAATCCGTACAAATTCCAACTGATGAAATGCAACCGATGTTCGTTTCTCTGTACCTACTCAGTTGTGCGTCCTTAGCAATCAAGAATGAAATTTTATAATGAAGCCACTCACAACTCTCAATTAGCGATGATATTACTGGTAGGTAATATCAATAGAAAAGCCTCGTTTTATACAGGCGAGTGATCTAACAGTAAAATAATAAACCATTGAGTACTAATTTGCAGCGTTTTTTACCACGGGCCAAGTTGACTCAGCGGATTTCTGCATGAACTGATCACGGCAGGGCATGTCTCTGATTATCATTTTTTTCGTTTCCACCCTTCGAGTTCCCTCGCTCGGGACTCCCACACACCATCTGAGGAATACAAAATCGTCCCCCATCACGAAGACCATCCAGTTTTACTCCGCTTTAGGCTGCAAGTGAATATGATTTTCTGCATTGTTAGTAACAACCAGCTGTACTCTCATCAATATTCTCGGAGCGTTTCATAGCTTTGCAGGCCAGAGCAATCCTTGCGGAAGCCTTCTATCTCCCACCCGTCAATTTTAGACGTCAAGCCTATTTAAGGTTATTCCGAGCTCATCAATGAGTGTAAATGTGTTTGATTTAAACTGGAGTTTTCCTCCAAGTGTGGATTAATCGGATTTCGAGTAAGAGCGTGTATATTCATGGCCCCACAAACCCCAACTACCTTCGAGAGGGATCCAGAGGAAGTTAATCCGAAAAAAATTCTTTATAGTTCCAGTCGATTTGCTACCACAGCATATAGTTTAATGGCCCCAGAAGTATTTGGTCAAACAATCCATGAAAACTACATCAAAATCGGACCATGATTTCGTACACTTTTTCCCATGAGAAGGGGGAAAAACACTCACTGACCACACCTGATACATTGTACATTATTGAAGTGAATCCTACAAAAGGCTGAGTAGTGGAGGAGGTTTTAAGGAGGAAGCCAGGAAATTACCATTTGGCCGACGTTCTGTTCGAAAAGCCACGTTAGAGGAAGAAGTTTCATAGTCAAGAGTAGCTTCAAGAAGTTATCCCAACCACAATTGAGAGAATTGAGAGAAATATTGCTTTCCTAGAACGTCAACAAGTCACAAGTCACATAATAGTAAGTTTATTCCCCGGTCATTCATCATTATCAATCATATTACAATTTTCTCTATAGCCCACTTCAAAATTATTTTTATATTTACCCATTAGTAGGTACACGTTAAACTTAACACAATATCTCTTTCTTGCAAAATCCATATAGCGCTGTTCTGTATGCAGGACTTTGATTTTCAAACACGTTCTGCATAAGAAATAGTGCGAAGTAAAGCTGACTTATCCATCAGTGTTTCTGAGTCGTGAATGAAGGTCCTCCATCGACCAAGTATGTAAATGAAAGGCCCTGTCGAGGTGTCAAAATAAACTCCAAGCGTGACCGCTGGCCTGAGAAACACGATTCTCTTCAAGGTGACCTCACGGCACGTGTGGGAGTGTGGGCGAATCGTACAATAGCATCTTCAGTTCGGGAAAGTTTGACTTCCAAAATACTTTGTAATAGTAACATACGAGAAAGATCTTCACTCGTACAACTCTAAGACACACGAATCAACATCATAACATAATTATTCGAATGATTTTTAGGACGTCCCACAGTAAGACTTGGGAGTCCTTATGCGATCGATCTGGGGTGAAGGAGGACAACACTCAACAGAAAAAAAAATAACCACACAGTAATCCGTTTTAGACCATTCTGAATCCAAATCCGCGAAGAAAACCATAGGTGTATGTCTGTGTGTGTGTGTGTAACAAAATCTTGTGTACTCTGCCCAGGCCTTAGTTCTCAACCGATTTTGCTGGTTCTTTTTTTGTTCGATGCGGAAAACTATCTAGTTGTGCACTACGTCGCCGGGAATTTCGAATTTTGCCTTTTAAGGAGGGGAAAGGGGGGTTAACGCTCAAAAAACGTGTGTTTTTGGGCATAATCTTGTGTACTCTGCCCAGGCCTTAGTTCTCAACCGATTTCCGTGGTTCTTTTTTTCTTCGACGCGGAAAACTATCTAGTTGTGCACTACGGCGCCGGAATTTCGAATTTCGCCTTTTAAGGGGGTGGAGAGGGGGGGTTAATGCTTAAAAAACGTACGTTTGCGGGCATAATCTTATAAACTCTGCCCAGGCCTCAATTTCCAACCGATTTGAGTGTTTCTTTTTTTGTTTGACTAAAACAACTTCCGAGTTGTACATGATTTCACCAGAGTACCAAAATTTGCAAGAGGAGGGGGTGGATGGGGGGATAATATTCACAAAATATCCAATTTTTCAATATTTCGGTTCCTTTACTGCTTACTAATTGTATCCAAGCTTTGAAATTGAGGAAAAATTCTCATTATACCTTAGGATTTGCATGAATTACTTTCTGTACCACCATGGAAATAAAAGTGGTGCCACCATGGTGCCAGGGCACCATAAACCTCATATTTCTTGGGTTTTTTGGTGTTTCACCTTGAATACGGATGTGACATTCGACGGACTGCCTACTAAACCTAATAGATGAAAGTTCAATGTTACGACGTATTTCCGCTTTGGTGCCAGACTGGCACCATTGGTGGTGGTGGCGATGGGGGGGGGGGGGGGGGGTGAACTCGAATTCGCATGTTGGGTGTCGTAGATCATGGATTTTAAAATGCTCTTCAGATTCGAGGCTATCATGCCGCTAGAAGTGTTATGGTGGATAATGGTGGGGGGGGGGGGGTTGTCACTATTTCTTCCCTAAAGTAATAAATAAATTACATCGGGAGAAACAGTCTTATCGCTTACCAACTGGTTAAACTGATCCAATACTTATCCAATGGGACGTCCCCTGGAATGCATGCATTACTAAACAATATGTTTCCAATCAACAGAGAATGAAAAAACATCATGGGATTTGATCTAAACCTTTTCTGTTGAAATTAATTTGAATCTTATAAACAATCGACTTCTTTTTTATAGAATTGTACTAAACGTAAATCATAAAAGCACAACATAAAACACAGCCTAGCACAACACCGCAGCAGCTATTATAGGTGCACCTATAAATATACATAATTTTACAGAACTACCTAACTCTTTTGGCGTTTCTTCTATACCGCCTTCTCGTTACTCGTTAAAAAATGGGGTTTTCCCGTTTTTTGTGGTTATTACCTTCAAAATCATGGTAATATGTGGTATATTCGGATTCAAAATTTCTAATATCACTGCGTTTTTCAAAAATGAAAATTGTCCAAAATTAAGAAAAGTATGTATCTATTTATATATGTAACGAATACGTGCGTATATTTGTTGTACACAGAAATGCAATAGCCATGTGGGTACTCTATGAGTTCGTAGAGACGAGTAGAACATGAATATTGTTATGACTTTAGAGAGCTATAGACGAATCTGGTGACTCCTAAAATGAGAGACAGGTTTCTTGCATGAAATACAAAACACGACTCAAGGTTTTTATTTAGTAACCCAATAATAATAAACAGGTTCATGTTATTAAATAACATGGA
The DNA here is from genome assembly GCA_009739505.2 of Apolygus lucorum. NCBI lineage: Eukaryota > Metazoa > Arthropoda > Insecta > Hemiptera > Miridae > Apolygus > Apolygus lucorum. The sequence continues at coordinate 33,689,411 of CM019177.2, forward strand.
AACTGGAGAAGCTAATAAATTCCTAACATTACTCTCCCCTTTCTTTAAAAGGTGTGCCATATGTTGCGAGCTGGTCTACGTGTACGACTCTTGTCTTGCGATTTGGCATCCGAATTCTAACTGTGACATCACTTAGGCTCTTCATAATTTTGCAAGGTCCCACCCAATTGGATTGGAGCTTTGGGCAGACGCCTACTCTCCGCTGAGGCCAAAAATACCAAACGTTCTCTCCTACTGAGTACTTGGGCTCTTGTGATCTCACATCATAACGTTTTTTGTTCTGTTGCGCTGCTATCAACAACTTCTTCCGTGCTATTTCGTGAGCCTCGTGCAATTTTTCCTTCAACTGTTGTGCATACGTCGTGACAGGCATTTTCTCGTCAGGTCTTCGATCTACCAGCAGATGAACAGGGAGGGTCAATCCTCGCCCCAAGTTCAACTCAGCAGGTGAGTATCCCGTAGTAGAGTGCTCGGTGGCCCTACATGCAAGTAACACACAAGGAAGCCATAAGTCCCATTCTCGCTGATTCTTCCCAACCATCTTGGCCAGCATACTCCAAAGGGTCCTGTTGAACCTTTCTACAAGTCCATCACTTTGAGGTCTTCCTGGTGTTGTCCTGGTTTTATGAATTTGTAGCATGTTCATCACTTCCTTGAATACAGCTGCTTCAAAACCTGTTCCCTGGTCTGTATGCAGCTCCCGTGGAATACCAAATCGTGAAATAACGGTATCAACCAACCCACGAGCTAGCGTCTCCGCCGTACTATTCGCGACAGGAAAAGCCTCTGGCCATTTCGTGAAATAGTTTATCGCGACTATTATGTATTTGTTACCTCTCTCCGTTGTTGGAAGAGGTCCAACAATGTCCAACAAAGCGTTGCTCCTAGTGGCGAAACCCGAACCTGGCTTCCAAGGCTTTAACCAGTCTGTCGTAGGTATATGAAGAGCCAACTTGAGCCAGTACTTCTCTAGCGGTCCCTGAAAGAACTGATGTTAAAGCTGCTGCCTTAGCAGAATCATCCCAACCATTTCTTTCAGCTATTGCCGAGAACTGTAGGAAGTATGATTATCAGTCTTCTGAACCACTGAATGGCATAGGTTTCAGGTGTAATGCTTGCATTGGTGCTTTTGGCTTGTGATCCGTGTTTGGCAGGGGCGCACTTGGACTCTGATTAACACTACAGCCTTGTACGGCGCGAACCACCTCCTGCAGCATGGCTGTTTGAGATTGCAAAATCTGTTGCATGGTTGAGGTGAATGAACTCAATCGATCCCTTAACACTCTCTCTGTACTAGTACTCTGCTGATGAATGACCTGACGCAACTCTCCTAAGCAAGCACTTCTCTCCTCATCCCAAAAACCCATCATTTGATCCAATGAATTCAAATTTGTTGAAGGATTCCCAGTTGGTGCTGTCTCAATCTCTTGATGAGTCTCTTGAATCTCTTGGGTGAATTGCCATTCAGATTCAGCGTTCTCCACAGCCTCAGAAAATGCCTCTTGATGAGCATTTGGCTCATCCTGAACATTCTCCGAATCCTCTCTACTCCCTCTTCCCAGACGAGACCGAGCAGTAGCCCTGGTGTCCATCGAACCCAATAAATACCGCTGTCACCACTGTTATGACTTAGAGAGCTATAGACGAATCTGGTGACTCCTAAAATGAGAGACAGGTTTCTTGCATGAAATACAAAACACGACTCAAGGTTTTTATTTAGTAACCCAATAATAATAAACAGGTTCATGTTATTAAATAACATGGAAACTGGAGAAGCTAATAAATTCCTAACAATATGTACTTCTAAGATCTTCAAAGCTTACCCAGTGCATACAGTATGTTGGCATGGTACACTGAAAATCGAAAAAAAAAACAACAATAGCCATGTGGGTACTCTATGAGTCCGTGGAGACGAGTAGAACATGAATATGGACTCCTAACATCTTCAAAGCGTACCCGGTGCTTACAGTATGTTGGTATGGTACACTGAAAATCGAAAAAACTAACAATAGCCATGTGGGTGCTCTGTGAGTTCGTGGAGACGAGTAGAACATGAACATGGACTCCTAACATCTTCAAAGCATACCCGGTGCATACAGTATATTGATATGCTATACTGAAAATCGAAAAAACCAAGAAACGTGTAGAAAAAAACTTTCTGAAAGAAATTGCAACACCATTGTTTCTTTTCTTAACCATACCTTCAACTGAAAGATTTCTTTGAAAATTCGCTCATTAATTGATGCTGCATGAATGGACTTTTAACTCAATATTGAATGTTACACGCATGAAAGTAACAAATTCCGCACCCTTATTGGTGTTTAATTATTTTAAAAAACTTTCTGATCGCACTTAATATATTATATTAAGCAGTATTCTAGAGAAACTTGCTTTGTAGCTACCTACCGATATAATATATCCATGATTATTATATTATAACCATGATTTTGTTCACTGGTATCGCGTTGCATTTCGACAGTAAACCTGCAAAACCATTTATGTCGATTTCCTTGAATTCTACAGGAGACTATAAAAAACCGTCAAACTCACTCCACAATCGCATATTCTTATTTATTTATTTATTTTTTTTTTTAAATTCAGACATACTCGGTTTGGCAGGTATACTATCAATTTGTCTACTACTATCTTTTCATCGCCAGAATTCCTGATAGTAGTTCACCGAGGGAGTTCATCAATTTCTGGTTGCATTGAGTGAATTTGAGTTGAGACTCGCGTATGTGTATGAGGACGCACGCTCTCAAACAGGGAAGTAAACTTTGTTCGTGTTCAACTGTCTCAGCAGAACTGACGTGGCCCATAATGGTGTTTCCGTGTCAGATAAGATGTTGCGGGTAAAATGGGTAGGTAGCGCGTCAGCCGTTGAACTCCGAAGAACAAAAGGGGAAGAGGTCGCAGAATCAACGGAGCTCTCAGGAGCACAATCCGCCTTCGAACAGGAAAAACAAAAACCGGTTGCCGCTGCACGATCAGACCCTTATTAGCTCCTTTTAGGGCGGAAACGTACTCCCTCAACTTCCCCATCCAAGTCTTAATAGCTGCATTATGCAGCTGAGCCGTTTGCACCGCTGGAACGGGAACTCGCTTCAATGGCAAAGTGCACGGTTGCGCTTTTTCGAAGCACTTTTCTTTCCAAGGGTCCACTTGGAAGCCGCCTTTCTTTCTGACGGACTTTAGAAAAGCGAGGGTGGATTGAGAGGGGAGGCCTTCACCAGAATCTTTGATGCGAGAAACTAATTGGGGAGGCATCCCGTAAAGTGGAGCCTAAGTTTCCTAGCTGGCAAAGCTGAAGTATCTCCTATATCACAGAAAGGGGCTCAATTATTCATATCGAGACGGGGCAAAGCTGCTCTTTCAAGACCCTCAACGCTTTAATCCTCCTCGCAGCATGATAGCCATCTGACTATGCAATGAGAGCACAAAAGGGAAGTTTCTGTATAAACTAACACTTCGCCACTACAGGAAAACAGGTTCCTTTTTTTTTGTCCTCCCCAAGACTAATTTGTTCGTGAAAGTGCATAAATGGTTTAGAGTGACTCTCTGTCACAATTTATTGTTAATTAAAACATAAGACGACCAAACCCACACTTGAACAACCATTTCAGGTTGGATTTTCGTCCGTCTGCCATTCCTGGCAACGTGGACGTCATCAGCTGTCTTCCAAAGGGAAGATCAGAATTTGTTCTGATGATTTCGCTCATGGCTTCCCATTGGCCTCACCGCCCTGGGTTGTGACGAGGGGGAACTGCGACCGACTTGCCCGAAAATATGCTACCGAGGCGAGCCCCGAACTCACGGCCCTTGCAACCGGTCCGTGTCTCGTCTCCAGAGACACATGCCGTAGCTCGCTCGGCCACAGCTGAACTCCTTCTTAAAATATACTAGGCACCTACACCTGTCAAAAAACTTCTACTTAACTAAACAAATTTACAAAAAAATAAGATTTTCCTGTAAAATAATAACCAGCGAAATTGTTGCTAACAATAAATATAAAACCAAAGTGTGGCCTTTTTGACATGTCTTAGTTCTGGGGGTCATTCCAAAATTTTCGACACACAAAACAATGCAACGTTTTTGTTTCTGATGCTGTTGAACGCAGGAAGCTGAAATTTGAGAGGGCGGGTCAATGGAGAATGCTGAAGGCGCCTGAGTGGTCATTGATCAGCTGAGTGACCTCATCATTTAAATTGCCATCATAAGACATATCTATGTACAGATGTATCTGCATGCAGTGTAGATACTCGTTTCTTTTTTCTTCCTAAGGAGAGGACCCAGAGTCGTTTCGACCAACTCGTAAATCAATATACGACTCCTTTTTTTAAAAAACCCGATTCATTCCTTTTCGAAAATTTTAAAATTACAATCCTTACTTTTCACTACTAAAAAGTGACTGACATCAACCAAAAGATTCGGGGCACAGCTAGACCCCAAATGGAGCCAATTTACCAAATTTCATCAAAATCGATTCATGGTAACTAAGGAAAGTGCCGCCTATGGCGGACGTATGGAAAGTTGTTCATTCGGTTTTCGGACTCGACGTACCGATCTTGAAACGTTTACCAATAGATTTTTTGTGGGAGTTGAAATTTTTTCTTGGTAGATTCCAAAGGTTCATTATTGCTAATAATTACCGAAAATAAACTCTTGTAGTGCATAAATACACACAGTTATACACCGGCATGTATTTTATGTGGAGTTATAAGATCAGTTTCATAAGGACCTCTAGTCCTACCGAAGGACGCCCGAACGACACAATATGGATGTCTGGTAAAGGTCAAGGGAAAGCTCTGCCCTTCATACACTTTTGTACTCGCTGATAACCAGAAAAGCGTAGAAGAGAGGCGCGATCATGAAACAACACAGGGGATGAGAAACAGAGAAGAAGGTTAGACCAAGATAATAACAGAGACACGATAAAGGCGTGGGTAGTCGGGCAATAGCTATGAACTCGAGTCGTGTCATAAAAGCTCGACTTGATTTCGTTGACCTCGAGAGAATTTGGCGATTCTCCTTCAACTGGGACTCCACATCGTCCTTGCGAAACGTTATTGTTCAATTGAGGGGATCAGAGTTGTTTTTCTCCAACCAAGGTCCAAAAAAATATGTCTCCTATTTGCTGATTCATACGATATTATTTACAATCTCGCTACGTAGATATTGGCAAATTATTCCAATGCAGTTGTACGTTGTTATGGTCGACAATTAACTTTGGAACTGCTACAATAATTTGACAATCAATTTGACTTTAGAATGAAAATTAGAAGTCATATCAGTATTGCTTAGCCAATTATGTAGGTATAGAGGTCCAATATGATAGAGGTATAAAGGTATAGGTATGGAGGTATAGGTATAGAGGTATAGGTATAGAGGTATAGGTGTAGAGGTTCAGGTATGGAGGTATAGAGGTCTAATATGATAGAGGTATAAAGGTATAGGCATAGAGGTATAGGTGTAGAGGTATAGGTATGGAGGGATAGAGGTCCAATATGATAGAGGTATAAAGGTATAGGTATGGAGGTATAGGTATAGAGGTATAGGTATAGAGGTATAGGTATAGAGGTATAGGTATAGAGGTATAGGTATAGAGGTATAGGTATAGAGGTATAGGCATAGAGGTATAGGTGTAGAGGTACAGGTATGGAGGTATAGAGGTCCAATATGATAGAGGTCATGTTTTTGTAGTCAGCTAAATTACTTCACTCCAAAATGGTGCAATTTGGGATTTCGTAGGGGAAATTCAGGACCTACGTTTATGGTTTATTAGATAAGAACATTTTCGCATTACAGCATCATCTGTAGTATAGGGCTTTCACCTCAATGATCACTTAACTTAATAAATTTTTATAATTTTTAGCTTTGATAATTTTAGTGCTCAGTCGTATAAAATGAATTGCCTGTCCAACGTGTGGATCGTTCAATTTAACTTTTGGCGGAATACTCTTAAAACAACAGTAAAACATTTTTTGCAATTTCAGGCAAAAATGCTCTCTTCTCTTGACTTAATAAAACTTCTCTTTATGTATTGTTTTAAGCGCATTTACTATTATAATAAATTAAGCGATCCTCGTGTTACACATGCCAATCAATTTGATAAGACCCAATAAATATCAACGCCAAGTTAATTATTTAATTAAAATTAATTAGTTAATTAAATAATTAACGCCAAAACGTACCCATTACCTAACGCCCAACTTTTCTAAAAATCAAGATTTTTCGATCAGAAATCAATAAATTTGGCTCAAAATGAGTCAAATGAGGAGGGAAAAATATTGCAATATTTTCGATAAGTCCTTAATCAAGTGTAGGCCCTGTGCCCATATAGGCACGCTGCGCGCACGCCCACTCGTGTTTTCGTTGTGTTGTGAAAGGTTGCATTTCCCAATAAATCATTCATTCCATCAACTATTATATAAAATTTCACTCTGTGATAAGAAAAATAATTGATTTGTGTGTTTCCATTACAGAATGAAAATGTCGGGAATATTCTTTATTCCATGAACATAGGTAACTATAATAATCTGTTTGACTTAGAAATGTGCATAAATGCGTACTAGAACTGAAAAATGTGAACAACAATAAATCATTTTATATAAATAAACAAATCCTTTATTTTACATGTAAATTAGAACGTGCACCCCCAGAAGTAATGACCTATCCTTTTTAAAGGATTTAAAGGACTTGCCTAAAAGCAACCGATAGGCAAACCTACATAGCACTTCACACATTCAGCAAGGGTCCTAGAATTGCAAGATCTCAGTAGGAATACATCTTCTTCGTTTACCATCAGCAGCAGTGTTCCCACTCCATCATGACGTACCTACGTCAACAAGAAATCGACATTGGCGGTGGAAGTCTTATGTTTCTTTTTCTCCTTCTTTTGATAGGTAGGACTGGGCTTTTTTCCATCGTGGGGCATTTGATGAACTTGTTCTGTGATCTCACGAACACCTCCTCACAAATGACATCGCCGGAAACAACAGATGCATTCTTAGAAAGGAGATTTTCGAGTGATCAAAGCCACAGTCAATAAATTCTATGATGCGCTTGATTCATTTATGCTTTCCTGAACCCGTGGTTTCCTGTTATCGGGGATGCCATCAAGAGAAGAGAGGCTGTGGACGATCCTGGCGTGGGATCAATTGAGTCAGGGTTGGACGAGCGGAGGCCAGATTGTCCTCGGATTATCCAAGGTTCGAGCAATGGAGGTCCTGTGGGACTTTTGGGGAAACATGTGAGATGGAGCTAGGAGTGGTCAACTTATTAGACGCCTTAAGTCGCTTGTACGATCTTCATCACCTGATTCACCATCCATACCAACTGCAATCTAGGAAAGCTCAACAATAGCATCCGGAGCAGCAAGTCGGATAGAGCTTGGCCTTCGACTAGCTCAATCGCTTTCTGGAGAGAAATTCTGGGGCTGAAAAAACACGGGTGGGTTAGCGCCCTGCGTGCCCATATGGTACCACCCAGGTTTGGCTCACTCCAGCATCCACATGATATTATATTTCACCGTTAAAAGTATCTAATCGTATCAATAAACAACCCATTAGTTAAAATACAACGATTTAAACAAAAGAAAAAATTATATGTGGTACTTACTTCAAAATGTTTCCAAATGAATAGACGTCGTATTTTTCCTCCATCTTCCAAACTATGGTCACTCACTATACGAGCCAGTATGAAAATTAATGACATTAATAAAAATCACTCAACACCTCCCGAACACGATAAGACATTTCGATTCATGAAACAATACTTGCTGAATTTAAAGTAGCGCCAGAATGAAAATGAATCCTTGGTCCCGTCTGGACACGCTGGGCGGGAATGGGTTAAATGATGTGATCATTAAGGAAAAAGCCTCATAGTCCTGATTATGCAGCAATACGAAAGTGCACTCGACTTATAAACGATAAACGCATAGAGCCAAACCAAAATTTCCTCATCTCAACCTAAGTACCAACCCCATAAAAAGAACAACCAAAAACACAATGGAAGATTAACTTGGGTAAAAATAAAAATTCCTGGTGTTGATATTGGCCAATTATGAATACATCTGTCAAATCCCCGACTCCTGGCTGAAAATATCAGAATAATCACGTGCAATCTATTTTCCCAACATCAGCTAACCACTGGAATGAAGACATTGAACCTGTAACATGCCATTCACAATCTATTATATGAACATGTATCTTTCACGATCCATTATATTTGTTATTCGCATGACGCTGACAAATTCCTTATATTTCCAACAGGTGAAGCGGCAGTGCGTGCCAGACACCCCGACCTCGAGAACGATGGTTCCCTATAACCCGGTGATCTCAAGCACCTCGCATGACTACTGCTGCTTTGTATTGTAATTCCCTTCGCTGATTGCGGGGCAAGATTGCAATATAGGTACACGAATCCCATCTTGAGTCAGCCTAACATTCTCATCGGTTCTCCTGCTATTTGCGAGCGGAGGTTGGCATGTCTTTATTCGACGCTCCAGTTTTCAAAGTTCAATCAACAAACAAGTTTGATATTCTGGTTGAGACACTCTCAAGTACTTAGCTAAGTATTTGTCACGCACCATTGCAAAATTCCCTGAATAATTATTAGGTAAGTACCGTTAAGTGTTCTCAGTTATATATGATACTGAAATTAGTTACTGAAAGTTATCAAGTTACAGTGATGATAATTTTATTGTTCGAGTACCATTCTAATTATTGACGAACTGAAAATTGTGATATTTAAGACTCCCCGTATTTTCATGGGACCAGTTTTTTTAATAACCAAAACATTAATTAATTTATTATCAAATTGTACATTGATCGTGGCGATAGGATCTGTTGGTTCATACAGAGACGAACAGTTATACAGTGTCCCTAAACCAATCAACAATACTTCAAGAAAATACTTCACTTACGTACCTACCTACATTTTTGCAACAACTTTTCTCTCCTAGCAATTTTTAAGTCCGTCTAGATCCTATTATTTCACTTCGATTTTTTCTTGTTTTCTGCATAAAACTGAGAAAGAGAGAGTCTGTAGAGAGAGAGGAGAGAGAGAGTGTATATCACAATTGTCGACATTTATGAACAATCATTGTGTGCAATGAAATGTGAAAATAATGTACATAAACAATCACTCAATAAATTAAAGGCACACTGGCACACAGACTACAACTAATTTACAATAAGAAAAAAAATTGCAGAGGGACAAAACTCAATCACATAAATATATCACAATAGCCTGGACAGAGTACTTTCTAAACATACTCCTCTGCCAGCTTTTCGTAGCAATTAGAAAAGAAACAAAAAAACGTCTGCCAAGTGGGTGTGGCACGTAGCTTTCTTGTATCCATAACCCGATTGTATAGATGATTCGATGCCTAGTAGTTAATCTCAAAACATCAATCTTTAAGTACCTTCCACTATCTCAACAATCAATCTACACAATCTCTCAATATTGTTGGAAATTATAGAAGTTATGGCTGTTACAAGGATTTCACGTTTGCGCATGCGTAGCAGCTACTATCAGTCTGGCGGTGATGATTTTCATAGGGAATCACCTACACGACAATTCACATAATCCTTGAAAATTTATTCAAGATCGATAGAAAAATGTAGGAGTTATGGCTACGGCGAGGATTTCACGTTTGCGCATGCGCAGCTACTAGTATCAGTTCGGGGGTGATGATTTTCATAGGGGACCATCTACACACCAAATCACACAATTCCTGAAAATTACATCAAAATCGCATGAGAATTGTAGAAGTTATGGCTATGGCAAGATTTTCATGACTGACACACAGACAGGCACGGAACCAAAATTGTTCAGGAAGGTCAATTTTGTCAGGAAATTTTGATTTTGGAGAACTTTTTTTTCAACCTTGAAAAGTTAAAACAAAGCTTCCGCTACCTTGGTAGACTCGGAAGCAATAGGTGAATTCCTTGATTCGTCTACTAATATTACAATTTACATGAGAGGGCTTCCTTATCACACACTATATCATCATTCATATTATAAAAGGCTTTTTAGCATAGAAATGTTTTTAATTTCGCTCTCAATTTTTCACATTCTCATATCATACAATTAGGGGGCAAGCAGTTAAATAATTGTATGCCCCAATAATTTTTAACATTATCACATCTTTTCATCCTTTTTATTTCATAGACCCTCATAATGGATTTCATTTCTGATTTGATATTCGTTAAAATGTTTCTTAACCCATTTTTGCCCGATGTTCCCATTTGGGAACATGGGACCCTCTCAGTATTTCATAGTTGAACCGTTGATTCATTTGTTGTTTGTTAGTTAGTAGCCCATGTTGGAAGTCTATCCGAATTTATTGGTACCTACTGACAGTAGGTACCAATAAATTCGGATAGACTTCCAAAATAAGCTAATACCCAACACCAGAGTTTGATGATCGCGATGGAGCAAGCTGAAACAAAACCTGTGCAGCGTTTTTCACCACAAAATCATTCAGCCAGACATTCACAAGCTTGTAATGTAACACCTTGTGATACCTACCTAACAGGATGAATTCCATAAATTGACTTTCCGATTAATATTCAGCGTTCTGAATAATTGCGTATTCACAATGCTCAAAATGTATTATATTATGAGGGTAAATTAAAATTATTCACCTCTCACGTTGCATTTCTCAGAAAATATGAGTTACGAAGGTACCCATAATGCGCGTTGTGAGTTACCGCTTAAGCAAAATGCACAAAAGTTTTCCCTCCGTCACCTCCATCCAGCCGTAATGTAACTCAACTCCTCTATAACACAATACCAGAACAGATCCTGAATAACAGTCGAGTTAACCGCGGTAGCGGGATCATGTTAACATCTTACAAGATGGCCTGGAAACTTGCCAGTGTGAATGTCCCTCCTTGCAAAAGCCGGGAGCGGCAGTATTTTGTACCTTTGTCACACGACCTGCTTTATGTGCAGCCTGTAATCCTTTCAACTTATTCTCGCGGAGCTTCCTTTCATGGCCGTGACATCAGGGCCGCCAATTTTGGTCACATGAATGTGGGTCTGTTCCTAAATCATCCGAGAAAGTTCTCTTTCCTAGACTAAACCTCTCTTTCCTTCACGGAAATTTATGTGTTGGATGATGCATCGCTTCTAAAGTAAGCTTGGTGCAATCATTCTATTAAAGTGTTTACGGGAATTGTGACCATCTGCATAGAGAAAATCAGTGCAAATTATTACACAATGGTTTATTTGCTTAGTGTTTAGATGACCCGTCTGTGTAGAGCTCAGTTTTTCCATTAATACAGCCTATACTAGCAATAACATCGCTACCAGAGGATTGTGGATGCCTCCATTAAGAAATTTGATTCTTGGTTCCTAAGGAAGCACAACACGAAACACTATTCACAGATTGATACGAACTGATTTCATCAGCTGACATTTGAACGGAGATAAGGCCTCTTTTACGATTCCTCTAAATTTTATGAAATTATCGTCAGTCTGTCTCCTTGTGCGATTGCCTACTGCGACGGCTCTAAAACATCCTCTGGAGTGGGATGTGCAGTATTTTTTGACAGCGGTATCCATAAATTCACTCTCCCCGGACATACATCTATTTTCTCGGCTGAGCTCTTCGCAATTGAAAAGGCGCTGCCGTTAGTATCGGAAGAAGACAATAAAGCACTGGTATGCTCCGATTCCCTTAGTGCCCTTCAAGCCTTCAGGGCTGGCGTTGATTCCCACCCACTAGTCAATGATATACTGATGAATGTGAGCAGACTAAGGGAATTTGAAACTTCTGTTATCTTCTGTTGGGTTCCAGGACAACTACTGGAGTGGGATGTGCAGTATTTGTTGACAGCGGTATCCATAAATTCACTCTCCCCGAACATATATCTATCTTCACAGCCGAGCTCTTCGCAATCAACAAGGCTCTGACATTAGTATAAGGAGAACACAACAAAGCACTGGTATGCTCCGATTCCCATAGTGCCCTTCAAGCCATCAGGGCTGGTGTTGATTCCCACCCACTAGTCAATGAATGTGAGCAGACTAAGGGAATTTGGAACTTTTGTTATCTTCTGTTGGGTTCCAGGACATTCGGGAATATTTGGCAATGAGGCGGCAGATCGGAATGCCAGAGCTGCTACTGAAGAACCGATATCCATATTCAATATAACCCAAGCCTTCAAATCCGTTATAAAAAAAGAAATATGGAATTGCTGGCAAACAGAATGGCAGGGCATGACGCATCAAAAGTTGTTGGAGGTCAAGAAAAGTGTATCCCGGTGGTCTTCTTGCAGAACCTTAAGACTATGCGATGGAATCGTGGTGAATCGACGCCGAGAGGAAGTGATCCCGTCTGCGTATTGGGCATACCAGACTTACGCATGGCTACCTCATGGAATCAGCAACGACTCCCCCACCTAACTGCGTTAACTGCTCCACTTGCTTGTGGAGTGTCCCGCATTCATTCAACGTCCGCCAGAAATACCGAGATCCTTAGAAGTACTTCTTGGAAATGACGCTTATCACTTGAATTGTGCTCTGGAAAAACTGAAGGCTCTATCCTTGTACTATAATCTATACATAATTTCGTCGGCTTACAAGTGAAATCCACTAAGTCAGGAAAATTAGTTTTGAGAAAATCGAAGTTGACGTTTTTCAATTTTTGAATTACATGTTTTTTAGGAAAGAAATTAGATTAAGGGGTTGAAATATGGAACGTAGCTTCCTCAGGATGTCTAGATACCTTTATGGGAGTTTCAAGAGGCTGGCTTCAATCAAAAGTACTTTTCATGGTACTTTTTCCATAAAAGTGCCTGACTTAGTGAATTTCACCTGACTATAACGACTTACCTAATGGTTTTCACTTGACGAAAAACTCTTCGGGCGTGATGACTTATGGATTCCAACCCTGATTCTTGATCGCAATTATAAGGGGGAAAGGATTCTTTTTTTTAAGTCACGGGGTTTATCTTTCTTTCTTTTCTCTTCAACAATAATTTTGTTTCTCTAATTTCAACTTCTTATTCATTCTTATTTTAAACTCTTCTTTATTTCTCTTCGGCTTGGTTTTATTTTACACAGTCATTCTGAAATTCTACTTGAATAAAATTGCTAGGAACAGCGTGGAAAAAAATTAAAACTTGAATTCAAAAGTACTTTAAATAGGAAATCACTGCCAATTTGTGTCACTCGCTTTCAGAATTCGGTTCTTTGTATCACCTAGGTATTTTCATCCAAGATCCACAGGAATTATTCAGAAATTAATCCATTCAAGTGACTTAGTGAATTTCTCCTCTTCATGGGCAAGAGGGCAGTATCAATATTTTCACTGGAGAAATTCACTAAGTCATGGTAATTTCCACAATAACGACTTAATGAATTTATCCTGTCTATAATTCTTGAAATGCTGACTTGATATAGTATTTTGTAGTTTCCAAGGAAACCATTCCTCGGATCTCAAAACTCACTTCACCAACCGTTCGGGCGTCTAAAAATACATAGGAGTAGCAAATAAACCGGAAATTGAAAAAATTTACTTAGTGAATTTCACTTGTAAGCCGACGATTTTATTGTAAAATGTTGGCGTCCATGACCACTTGATGGTTGCACGCGCCTAAATAAAAAACTTCTGCGATTCACACGCGTGTTTCTGATATATCATAAGTCCTCCTCTTTTTCTCATAGGAAGCGAACGGTTTTTCCTACAGACCTCAGGGTGGTCTCAATCGATTCTAAAATTCAATACTATTTCAAATTGGCTTCAAGAACAATACCTTGATTTTGAGAGTTTTCGCGCTTTTGAAAATGAAAAACCCTATCTTTCACCCCTTAGAAGTGACTGGCAGAAACCAAAACCTTCACGGAACAACAAAAACCCCGAATGGAGCCTATATACCAAATTTCATGAAAATCGTCTTTTTATTCGCAAAATGTACCTATTTTAGAATTGAAATTTCCTAAATACTTGTCATAATAATTAATTTAATAATTAATTTCACTTGGAAACATTGAGTATAAGTACTGATATCTCAGCTGCTGTACTGATTCTCAATTTGAAAGCTCTAAGATTCAATGGTTATAAATTGGAAAAATATAATTACTGTTAAAGTTTGCTCACCCCTCAACACCGCCAGAAATAGAAACTCTCGTAAAACACGAAAATTGAGTTTACATGTCCATTTGTTCTAATGGCCGGGGTGTCGGTGAAGTAAACGACAGGAAGGGGTAATGGCAAACGGTTTTTACAAGAAGAACCTGCAACGAGCGTTTTAAAACGATTTTTACATTAGAAAACTTTTTTTTTCGTTTGAACCAGTGCCTTTGACTGTAAAGAGTAAAAAAATACGAGCGTTGGGAAGGATAATTGCTATACAGCTCTCGCAAATGGGACCTCAAGAGGAAAGTGGTGATGGGAGGTAGAAACGAGGGGTTAGCAACGATGAGCAGCAGCGTTGGAAATGAATAATATTGATTCGGCTAATTGCTGAGGCCTCCTGTTTGGTGTCGTCATTCCTGTGTCAAAGCCGCAACAGCTCGTTGATATCCTTCTTTTGATCTCGCTATCCTGATGTGTATAATTGGTGTCCGTGAAGGGCTGATCTAGCGTGACAGCTGAAGGAAATTAGGATCAAACTCCGAACTGATGGACCTCAATTGCCGATCGTGCAAAACGCTGAAAACAGAGGAGAATAGCCGTTATCAACATGTATCGTGGTACAGAAGCAATAAGGCAATAACTTATTATTACAATTAGGCTTTCATCGGTAACAGCTGGTTACCGAGCTAAACCGGTTCCTGAGCCGGAACCGGTTTCGTTGGTTCCTGAGCTAGTGTCACAATTTGTATCATAATCAACTGATTTAATTAATTTTTTTACTATATTTAAATTCCTTACATTTCAAAGAAGTGAAAACAATTTGCTTTTGGTTTATCGTTTTCAAATCGAGCAAGAATTTTTTCATCCCCCTCCCCCTCAAAATTTGATGGTTTACATTTCAAGTAGAATTTGAAAATCGAATTCTAAAAAATTCGGCCGTTAGCCGTTCACTGATTTTGATTAAAATTGGTAAAAATTTGGTCCATATTATGGGCTCTATTCGGGGTCAAGTTCTGCCGCAAATTGAATTTTGGTTATTGACAGTCACTTCTAAGGGGAGAAAAATAGGGGTCATAATTTTTCAAAAGCCTTAGCTCCAAGGTGAGTTTAAGAGAGGAGGTGTGCCTCACACTCCACTGCTGGGAAGCGGCGTGACGTCACCCGAGTACTCCGTTCGGCTTACCCGTTTTCCCGCTATAGAAATTTTGTAGGTGCTTCTGCCAGCAAGTGGTGACGAAATTTTGGGAAAATTCACTCAAATTGTTGTCCCGGGCAGAGTTAGTACCTAATACATGGATGGGTTTTGATGGAAATGTCAACTTTTGTGCTTTAGAACTTTTGAAATAATCATATTTTTCGACTTTATTCGTTTTAGAGCGTTAGTCCTGGGTAAGATTATGTGTCTGTCTGTTGTCATTCCTTGTAATGGGATGATAGAGGAATAGTGATCTGATTAATATGACATTTTAGCCGTTTTTTTTTTTACTGGAATTTTTGGTTTTGGAGTAGGTATTTTGAATAATTTTGTTACCAAATCTACCAAGGTAGCTAGATTGTTTTCACTTTTCAAGGTTAAAAATTGAAATTTCTTCAAAATAAAAAGCCTTTCCGGGTTTTACGTTTTGGACCTTCCTGAACAATTTTGGTTTCGTATCTGTCTGCGCTACAGGTCTCCAAATCCCTTGAAAAGTGAAAACAATCCTTGGTAGACTCGGAAGCAAAACTGTGAATATGTGTATAAACAATTTATATAATGAAAATTGCTGTAACCAAAAATGCAATAGCCGAGTATGTTGGAATCGTATACCGAGAAAAGAGAACAAAAACAATTTAATAATAATGGGCTCTAGAAGTTTGGCGAGATGAGGAAAGTATTTTTTGAGTTTTTAAAAAAATATCTCCTATTAAGGTGTTGATTGTATGATTTTAACTACTCGTGCTATGTGCCACACCCACAAGGCTGGCTACTCTCTCAAATAGCTAATGTTTAAATTTTCTTAACCAAAGCTTCAGAGATTTTTTTTCGAAAATTCGCCCATCTAGTCATTCTGCACGAATACACTTTTTCCGCTAGTGAGGGAGCGTCAACACTGGCGAGCTTCCCTCGCGCATGACCCTCCCAAAATAGTTTTGAGGGGAAATTGCGCTAGCTTGCGAGGTTTTTTAATGAATATCGATTGTGTCGTTCATAATCGAACCAATAGAAATCAGGAAACACCATCTCATTAGAATTGTGTAGTAGTTATATTTCTCTTTTATATGGTGCTATCGATTGTAAAATGCATAATTCTAGCACGATGAAATATACCTCCAACCTTCCCATGGATCGTTACAGCTCCCCTTCCCTATGAAGATAAAATTTGAAATTGAAATTATCGGGCATTACGATGGTTTACAGCCTCGGGCAGTCATTGGGAAAAGATATACTACCAGCCCCTCAGGAGCGAGCGGGAGAGAGGTCAACTTCGTGCTGGCTTTTCTATTAACTGTATAAAAAGAGTAAAACAAATCCGTTAGAGGGAGAGTCCTGGAGAGACCTTCAGGTTAATTATGTGAGCTTCAAGGAGACAGAGGAGTTCTTACCATATGATATGATAATAGATTGTGTTTCACTCTCACCTGTTGAACACAGTGAGATCACGTTGGGAGGAGAGTAAGTCACGTCGTTTCCGATAAGGGGGAAGTAAATAATCACGACGGCATATGCGTTACAGTTATTAACTACCCACGTCAGTGGTTTGCGCGAATGAACTGCACACTGAGTCAATCTGCATTAATAACCACGGAGTGTATTGAAGAAATATCTTTACCGAATTCCGTTAAATCAATACTAAAGTTACTTCGAAATTCAGGCCATTTTGCTGAAAGGAATTGACGTACAATTGACACTGAAAGATGTTGAACGACGCCAAATTGGAATATTCATCTGTCCCACTGATCCCTCATAGATAAAAATGAGATCATAAGCGGAAAACGGCGTGGTAGCCAAGATTTGATAATCAAAGTTTCATCTGGTATTATCCAAAGTTTAACTCTTAACGGACAGATATACATATCTCTAGTGTCACACGCCTTTTTCGCGATTCCCACAATTGTTTTTGAACTTTATTGCATCGTCCGTAATTGCTCACTCTTTTGAAAGACGCTTTGATTACTACAGGAACTCCATTTCTTTAAGATAAACCCCAAAAACTATGAATGAACTCAATATTTGAATTTTTTCTAGATCAGAAGTCCGGAATCCTTCCCTTCTAGTTAATTATATCTACTCATTATGGTATTTTCTACTATCTTGCTATCTTGCTATCTGTGACAAATCGAAAGAAATGTATACCTATTTGTAGATACCGATTTCCAATATAGATATCAGGGAATTTTGAATTCGAAAATTGTCTCAAATAATTCTGATGGATAGGAATAATTTCGATAAACGTCAACCCATTTGAACAACCATTTATTATGATAATGTTCTCCAATCAATCCGTCAACTGGTGGGACATGGCAGACAGATTGGCGCCTAGAGTGCAGCCTAGTCGATTTTGTTTTATTTTTTTCAATAATGAACCTTTGGAATCGACCAAGAAAATTTTTTTTAAACACCCCCTCAAGATTTGTTGGTTTACATTTCAAGGTAGAATCCAAAAATCGAGCGAAAATTGGGTACGCGGCACTTTCCTTACTTAGCATTGACCGATTTTGATGAAATTTGGTATGTAGGCTCCATTTGGGGTCTAGTTGTGCCCCCAAGATTTTGGTCTATGTAGGTCACTTCTGAGGGTCAAAAAATTAATTTTGAAATTTTGAAAACGCCCTAACTCGAAAAATTTTGACATAAAGGTATTGTTTTTCTATCAATTTAAGATTCTATAGAATTTTTAAGATTTTTTGAGACCACGCTGAGGTCTTTAGGACAAACCGTTCGCTCCCTACGAGAATGTAAGAGTTGGACTTACGATAAATCAGAAACACGAGTGTGAATCGCAAAATAGGTCTAATCTCCGTTCAAATTTTAGCTGACCGAAATGCGATCGATGTTTTCCTTCATGTTGGATGGTTGATGGCTTTGCACTCGAGTGATCTATATAGAAACATAATTAACCATTGTGTAATAATTGGCAGTGTTTTTGGTAACTAACCCGTGACGTGCCAAACAGTAACAAATCTCAAGGGTTGGGTGAGGTCATGAATGTGGTTGGTGGGGGGGGGGGGGATTAGAGGTTGGCAGGTGAGGTGGGGGTCTATGGAGCGCATCTCTCAAAGTCATTGGACTTTTGGTTTATTATTTTCAATAATGAACCTTTGGAGTCGACCT
Organism: Apolygus lucorum; assembly: GCA_009739505.2. NCBI lineage: Eukaryota > Metazoa > Arthropoda > Insecta > Hemiptera > Miridae > Apolygus > Apolygus lucorum. The sequence goes on from CM019177.2 coordinate 33,707,812, forward strand.
AGAACGAAAAATTTAAACCCTGCCTCAAAATTCGTTCGTTTACGTGTCAAGGTACGTAGAATCCGAAAAATTTTGCCGTCCGCCACTTTCCTTAGTTCCCTTGGAGTGATTTTGATGCAATATGGTACATGGGCTCTATTTAGGGTTGCACCTCGAAGCTTGTAGTTGATCTACTCTCACTTCTAAGGGTTGGAAAATAAGGATTGAAATTTTGAAAACGCCCCAACTCGAAAACTTTTGATATAAAGATATTGTGTTTTCATCAAGATTGCATTGAATTTTTAGAATCGAATGAGACCTACCGTTCGCTCCCTACGAGAACTTACAATAAATGATAAACACGAGTGTGAATCGCAAAAGAGGTCTAATCTCCGTTGAAATTTTTTATATCGTAGAATGGTCCTATGGTTGGTAGGTTGTGACAATGCCAAACCCGTGTTCTTTGAAGACGAGTGATTTAAACAGGGTGTCTACACTTAAGATGGGCATAACTTCAGGGTTTGATTCTACAACTAATTTGCAACAAAAAATGTCTCGCAGCGATTGTTTCCTAACCCTCTAAAAACGCCTTTTTTTCACTCCAAAGTTTTTTTTCACGTTTTCGACCTTACGTCATAACAATTGTCATAACTCCTGTTATCTACCAAGTACATTCAAATGTAAGGATATCGTTGGAAAGAGCGTTAAATTTCCAAGCTACTTAATGTAAAACCAAAATCTTTCAACAATAAAACATCTGTAAAATCAAGTTAAAAACGAACTATAAATTTTTTCCCGAAATTTGATTTTTTTTTTTTTTTATCAAAGTTTTCACTTTGAATGCCTGCCCATTTTGATAAGCACTCTTCGGAAAAAACATGCCCAAAATGTCAGCTTTTTAACGGTTTATCAAATTTTCTTTTTAAAATTGAAGTTGGAAGAGTAAATCAAGTTTAAATGCAAGAAAACGTTTATTTTACAAGAAAATCGAGTGTTTTACGCGGTGTATGGTCTCCCTCAATCTTGACGAGTTTGGTATCATTTCCTACGTAATTTTTTACGCTGAATCCAATGGTACCACTTCCAAATAATTCTGACTGCTGGAAAGTGGATTTTTTGAGGAAAACCAACATTTTTAGTCCATAACGTACGCATGATATGGTAGAGAGCATAAAGTAACACATTACTACTCAATAAAAACATTAAATTTCTTGCTTATTGATGTTTTGATGTTTGATCAATCAGCTAGAAATTCGATGTTTTTATTGAGTAGAAATTTTTTATCAAAGGTTTCTTAGTTTTATTTTAAAGTACAGGAGAAACTTGAACTCACTGATCAGCTTATCATTCGGCCAATAATATTAATAATACAATTTTGTATTCAATTTTTCGAGAAAGCGAGTTTTTAACATTCCTTTCTACCTCTCAGAATTGACTGAGTGTAATTAAAAGTTTCGGACACAACTAGGAGACTCTAATCGTAGCGTTCTTACTTATTTACACCGAACTTACTTATTTACACTTAACTTAATCGATTTTGGACAGTGTTAAGAGACCAGAGTGCCGGATACGACGGACGGAGTACATTTTTTCTCAATTCGATTTTTAGTAAGTCTCACACTTGGGCGTCCTTGTCCGATTGATCTGGGGGGAAGGAGGACAAAATTCAACGAAGAAAAAAGAACATCTGCCAAGTGGTTGTGGCTCATAGCTTCCTCGTCCATAACCATATTGTATAGATGGTCCGATGCATTTTAGTTAATCTCAAAACATCAATCTCTAAGTACCTTCCACTACCACCATAAGAGACCATCTGTATCTAAACAATCCTTGGAAATTTTATCAAATTCGGATGAAAAATGTTGAAGTTATGGCTGTTACAAGGATTCTACGTTAGCCAATGGTTGGAGGCTACTACCCATCTGGGGGCCACGAGTTTCATAGGGAACTATCTTCACGCTAATTTGAGTGTATTTAATATGTAATGTAATTTGTTGCACGTTTATTGTATGTAATTTGTAATGAATAATGTAATTTCAATGTAGGACTTATGACTGTTTCATGAATTATACGTTTGCGCAAGCTCAGAGGCTACTATCAGTTCGAGGACCATACTGTGATTTTTCGTAGGGGACCATCTTCACGCCAACCCGCACAATTACTGAAAATTTTACTTCCATGATGTAATAGGAGAAACCTTTTTGCTGGATATTTTTGGGGGTTGAGACCTCTAATAGAAAATTATTGAGCATGCCCATTACTTGAAAATTCACTTTTCTTTTTTAACTCTTTATGTCTTCAGATGAGGTGTTCTCCCCCACCCAGAAGGAACATCTTAGGCAAAAACTTAGTTAAGTTGTGCATTCATTCCAGTGAGGCCGTTCTCCCCTTTTAGCCGCTCTAGATGAGGAGGAAAAAGGGTTTTTGGCCTCTTACACTAAAAGGGTCGAAAACTTAGAGTTGATAGAGAGAGTGAAAAAGGGGAGGTCGAAAATTCTCCTAGATCCCAAAGGTTTTCTTGTCGGTGAGTCATTAGGCAACTTATTTATGCCCGAGGGGGCGATGCAAGTGTTGCTACCCTATAAACCTCCCCTGTAGCTTCTCCAACCCCGTTTCTCTCATCTTTCCATCGTCTTGGAAACACCTGTTTCCTCTTCTACGTGACAGTCTTCAGCAGATGAAGTCTCGCCAGCGACCCCTTTCGAGGGTGGGAAGTTACATTTTTAATGAGAAGGTCCATAGAGAATCGGAGGCAGCGGAATACCCTTTTGCTAATTAGCGTTGGCAAGGAAATTACAAGAGGCGCCGAGGTCGCTAAGAGCTCAGAAGTATTCTACATCGAGAATTCAGGTCTGGAAAGGGTGGAAACGCATCAAACATAAACAATACCGATCGATGGAGCTACAACAACTGACAAACGATTAGACAAACAATTTCCTATCATAGAGGGACATTGAAATATCACAACGGACTTCAACGCATCATCGATTGACTTCGGCCACCCAATTCGCGGTATAAAGCTTCCAGCTTATTAAGTCAACCAAAAAAATCCAAAATTGCTTGCTGTTTATTTATGTATATACCTTCCTCCCACAGTCAAGCCTCCTAATGGAGTTTTATAATATAAAACCTTATTACCTTATTATATAAAACCTTATTACCTTATAATATAAAACCTTATTACCTTATTACCTCGTTGAATCAGAATGCATGTTATTCTGATTCAACGAGGTAAATCTCAAGTTAAGCGCCTTATTAAAACTTCTCCGTGTATTCATTGATTGCCTGCTGTTTTGTAACTTTGAATCTCGTCCCTGCTTTCATTATTCAAACATTACCAATGGAAAAACATATTCGATAGGCCAAGCTGGACCCTCAATATCATGAACCGAATTTTTTATGATAACTGGTAAATGAAATTGTGGAACTATAAATTCTTCTAAACTACATCATCTGGTGACAATGGAGTGGTGACTAGTTGGTGTAATGGTCCTATCCCTCACTCTAAAAAAAAGTTAAATGGGGTGTGCGCATCAGTCGGAAAAACTGTTTATTGTTATTTTTAATCTAAACTAGACCTCTCTCTGTGAATTTTGACACCAACCGCGACCTTCAAGCGTGAGAAGACCTTTTCCAATGATTTTTCAAAGTTACGAATGTTTATGACGTCACAGAGGGCTGGGGGTGGCGCGTGACGTCATAAACATTCGAAACTTTGAAAAATCATTGGAAAAGATCTACAGATCCAAGAAGAGAACGGCTGGTGTCAAAATTCTCAAGATGAGGTCTACTTTATATTAAAAATTTAAAAAAAATATCAGGCGCACCCACCATTGAGTAGGCAATTTTTACAAAGAATTTTGTGAATTTCATAGAGTTTTCTGATTCTTCTATTCGTCCAATTGCATTGATCCTTTGATCAATATACACTAATATGGAGAATGGAGATGTCTATGGAGATATTTATAAATATCTTTAATATAAATATTAAAACACTCAAGCACCTTTCGCACTTGTCATGGAATATTGTAACGTCTCAATTGTTGATCTTCCCTTTGGGCTTCTTTTTAGTTCAGTCAAGTAGGTATCGATTTAAAGCTCTTACACTACCTACGATTAAATGAAATAATAATCCATGAATCATTGTTACAAGTAACAGAGATTACCTAAATGTCACCACCGTCCAAAGAAGACCCAACTTGTTGCAATTTTGCAGACTTTTCGCAATCCAGAATGAGCAAAGACCAAATGGATTTTTATTTGTCAGATTGGAAGAAAGATGATAAGGGAAGTAGTTCAAGATGGTGCCGGTCGAACCAACAATAGCGAAGTAGAAATAAATGCAAACGCTGCAAATTATTACATACCTAAAGTTTTATTATTTTAGTTTAATATTTTCAATAATGAACCTTTGGAATCGACCAAGAAAAAGAAAAAAATTAACACCCCCTCAAAATTTTATGGTTTACGTTTCAAGGTACGTAGAATCCAAAAATCGAATAAATCTTGGTCGATTCCAAAGGTTCATTATTGAAAATTATAAACCAAAATTTGGCCGGCCGTAGTACGCCGTACGCGGCACTTTTGCCACTTAGCATTGACTGATTTTGATGAAATTTGGTCTGTAAGCTCCATTTGGGGTCTAGTTGTGCCCCGAAGATTTTGGTTGACGTAAGTCAGTTCTAAGAGTTCCAAAATGAATTTTGAAATTTTGAAAACGCCCTAACTCAAAAAATTTCGACATAAAGGTATTGTTTTCCTTCAATTTAGGATTCTATAGAATTTTTAGAATTTTTTGAGACCACACGGAGCTCTGTAGGACAAACCGTTCGCTCGCTACAAGAATTTAAAGGTTTTACGTACGATAAATCAGAAACACGAGTATGAATCGCAAAAGAGGCCTAATCTCCGTTCAAATTTTAGGTGACCGAAATACGATCGATGTTTTTTTTCATGTTGGATGTTTTTTTTTTTTTTCATGTTGGATGGTTGGTGGCTTTGCAGACGAGTGATCTATTGAAAAATAATAAACCATTGTGTAATAATTTGCAGCGTTTTCCAGTATTCCACGACGCATGCTATTGATTTTCTCATGAACAAAATCAATCTACAGCATAATATAGATCTATAAAAAGCACTAGTGAACAAGAATTGTACAACATACTGAAAGACAAGAAACTGAATTCAAATTCAAATGCACAGAAAGTTCTAGAACGCTTATTTCAAGTACAATTATTGATTCTGAAAACCCCACATTTGTATTATTCGCCACACGAATACGGAATTTGTATTCTGAGTTTCCTATCTTCGGTAGTAGGGCTGCAAAATCAACAATATCATGAAGGAACTCACACTTAGCTTATTCCAAATTTCTGTTCTCACAAAAATATTTTAATGTGATTACGGGACAATAAACAGTTTTTTTACGCCACTTGACTGCAATCAAGGCTATGATGGATACCTTGCAAACTTGGGCATCGTTTTCACTTTATGTTCATGAATTTTTTTCGTTTCAAGCAATTTTCCATTAACGAATAACGGAGATTTGGATGGTTGCCTAAAATAATGGCATGATCAAGGTGAACGGCCAAGAAACATCGAAAGTGGTGTTTCATTTTCTGTTGACTGTCGGTGGAAGAAGTAAGAGCATACTGTCTGCTGAATAAATATTTATACACCACACCATAAGCCAGTTTACTTGAGAAAAACTCACAAAGAACATAAATCGTCTAAGTTTCCTTTTCAGGAACTGGTAAAGGTTTAATTTGTGATACCGAAAACACCTCATAAATCGAGACTTCATCCTTTTCAACGAAAATAAAATAGAATGAGAAAAAAAAAACCCGAAGAAAAAATACTCCCCAAAATTACCAAAGTTTTTTGATAAGACGAAGCTCAGCGCCTCTTTTCGTCTCCCCGTTCCTCCAGTTTTCTAACCAACGCCCTAGGTCCCTCCCCTTTAATTTACTTCTCCCGAAAAAAGGGGGTTTTCGTCAGTAGTGTTAACGAAACTTAGGACTGAGACTCCTTGTTCGGAGAACCAATTCAGCACCAGTTCGAAAGAAGAGGAAGCCCAGGTTTAGAATTTCTTTTCTCATCGAAGAGAATGAGTGGGAAGGGGTAGTCTTTTTCCGATTGAATACCCCCACTCTTTCTGTACCCCCTGTTTCAATCGTGATAGCCTTGCCGTCTACCGGGACTACCGGGAAAGAATATGAAACCTTAGAAAACTTGTTTATCAATTTCCTCCTGAGCGAAAGTTTTATTTTTTTTCTTTGTCGGAGACTTTTTTGCGAAAGAAATTGGGAGATGATGCCGGAGGCTGTTCTTCATCGAGCTCCCCGTTTTTCCTTGAAACAACTTTTTACCCTCGGAACTCAACAAGTATCTTGAAGGAAACTGTACAAGTAGAGATGAGAGAGAGGGGTTGCGTGGAGCTATCTTTATAGTTGTTGGGTGAAGGATGGCTCGAGAAAGGGGAAGGGCAGATATTTGAAAGGGTCTCATTTCCTTTTGGGAAAGGCACAAGCGCGGAGTCGCTGGAAACACTTTGAGTTATCGCGGTCTGCCTGGAGGGGAGGAGGTTGGAAAAAAGCGATGAATGGTTTCGGTTTTGCTTCTTCAAAGAAGATAAAGGGTGGAGGGGAGGTGTATGACAGATATAAACATCCCATCCAATATAGCCGAAGCTCGGGGGGTCGAAAGAAGGAAAACAGCGTGGATGGAACAACTGAATAAGATTATTCTGAATTCATTCGGAGCATCTTGAGTGTGACGGTGGTAAACATGAGCGAGCTCTGAGACTTGGCAGACCAACTTTTTTTTCGGGTCTTACACAAAAGAATTTTCTCTTTTGCTCCTCCTTTTCCAACATTTCATATTCCCTCACTCTGAACGAAGTCAATACCTGAAGATGAAACATCGCCAAGCTTTCTCCAATATTCCGCGGCCTAAAGAGAGAGAGAGAGACAGATAAGAGAAGAAAAGTTTCATAGCTGAGAAAAACCGCTACGATTTTGTGTGCCTCATTGAAATATTGAAGATGCCTGAGAAGATGAACTGGCTGAAATGGCTGTGAATAGTAGACTTGTTTGGTAAAGTACAGTAAACAACCATTTTAGGTTGGATTTTCGTCAGACTGCCATTCCTGGCGTCGCGGACGTCATCAGCTGCCACCCTGGGCAAGGACAAGGGGGACCTGAGCCCCGAACTCACGAGAGAGAGAGAGATTTTTTATTTGTCGTTCACAATATTGCATGACAAACGTCGATTAACAGAATAATGAAGATGGAGAAACAATAACTCTCAATTGGACAAATTAAAACTAAATACTAAGATAGTTGGAAATCATCACGTCAGTACATAAATGGGCTACTTGAATACACTTATTCTATCAAACATTAACAGGAATATAAAAATTTAAAGGAAGAAGAAGTGAAAATCGACGCTTAAGTTCTGACACCATCTAACCCACATTTTGGTCAAAATGGGTTTATAACGTTTTCCGCATGAAGCCACCTCGCCGGAGTGATTGAAACTATCAGCTTTAAGCCACACCCACCAGATAGCCGGGGAAAAGAAAGGGTGACCCAACTGTCACAGATGTGCGAGTTCTTCAGTATCAACCAAATGGAAAAATTTACTACAAGCTTAATTTCACCGACGACTTCAGAGAACTTCCGATCAGGCCGAAGGCTGTGTTGTTCTCCCTGGATTTCCCTGATCTATTCACTGGTCGTCAAACGATTCCAAAGGACAAATTTCAGGACTTGCAATCATTGAAACAATTCCTACCTCAAGATGCGCATTCATTTTACGATAGCCTTCAACACGAGGCAGTCAGCCGTCGTCAAGAGAACCGAGCATCGAAGAAAAATCAGGGGCAGAAGAGGAAAAAGGACGACAACAATGACGACTGAGATGATCGTGCAACGGAGTTTTGCGTTCCGAATTTCGAAGTTACCAAGCTTTATGTTTGAATTATTTGGATAACAATATTTCGTTCTAATGTGTAGTTTGTAGTTATCAGGTTCTTAAGTTTACGTTTTTTCTAGGGACAACAATAATGTGTTTTGAATCTTGTTAGGAATCTCACGAACAATTATTGTTCGTGAGATTCCTAACAAGATTCAAAATTTATTGTGTAGTGTTGAAACAAAAAAGCTGAAAAAATAAGTAAGGTTGTGAACATGGAGCTGAAGGACTATCAGACTTCAACAAGGAAGTTACCAAGATGTACCTTATGTTTAATTAACAAAAATGACTGAATTTTACTGAAAATAAAGAACTGAAAACAATATTGGTTGCCCCACTACACTACTTCTTCAACCTCCTTGCTGGACCTACCTAGGTCTTATTTATTTTCATTTAAGTAGGTACTTATTTTCACCTTTTTCCTATGAAAAATAATTTAGGATGTTCAACAAAAATAGGTTTTCTCCCGGAAAATTAAAGAAAGAAAAACCTAGTAGCAATACCACCTAACCCACAAAACCTCAAGGCAATACTACCTAACCCACACATTTTTTGTAATTTAAATCAGTTTAGCTTAAACTTTGTTGAAATATACTCGGGGGGCACCAAAATTTTAAAAAATTACCCGTTTTGGATGAAAAACGTTGTGGTTTCAGAAATAAACAGTTTTTTGTGTCTCCTGTAAAATTTAGGAAATGTGGGTTAGGCGGTGTCAGAACTTAAGCGACGAAATGTGCTCCCGCCATGAAAATAACTCGATGGGTACGTAAAACAATAATAATATGAACACCGCAGCACGCGGTGCGGGGCCGGGGAAGATCCCAGCCCCGCCCGGACCCGCCCACCGTGGTGGGATCCCGAATCCAAAAACCAGCAAAGATCACTGCGCAAGAGTGGGTCTCGGAGACTTGGAAAAATCACCAGGAAGGCCACCCCCGGGCGGGACAGGCACAACCCCGGCCTCCACACACACATAACTACAGCCACACATTCAATAAATTAATTTCAGTAGAATAGAAGCGACAAATAAAATGAAGTCAACAATTTAAAATAATACCACGTTGTAACAGAGAATGTATCACAGATATTGGTCGACTAGTTGAAAGTAGATAAAATAAATAATTATAAATAACAAATGCGAGTACTCGGGTAACAAAATTTCTTCGGCTTTTTGTACAAAAATGGTTGTTTAAGTAAAACATGAATCAGGTACGTACGTATTATACGTGTAATACCTTCTACCACATCATATATCTTGGGAGGCCATGTCAAAAGGATGGACAGTAAAATTACGAATTTCGAGTAAGAGTCTCAAGCCTTCAAAACAAGGATTTTTGAACTGCATCACAGGGGGAAATGACGTTGTCTAATGCTAACTAGATATTCATTGAGGAATTATGGTGTCAAATTCGCACGAAAACACTCCCCGGCGGCGATACTCGAACCTACGACCCCCCACAGAAGCTGGTCCGAGAATTGCCCCCAAAGAACGCCTGCCGCAGCGATCGACAATTGATGGTGGAGGGGGGTACAGAGGGATTGAAGCAATTTTGAATTTTCGAAGGAGAATCAAGAATCTTCATCGGTGATGCAGCACTCAACAATGTTCGACAATCTGGATTTTGAGCACTCCTACTTCCATCGCTGAATAGGTTCCGTGTAAGTATCCATGCTTAACTTATTTCTATGGTATCTATTCCGATGACCTGATCCCAGCCCACAATTTTTTTCTCATTCAAGGAACCAAGAAAGAAGACGAAGAACAGACACAACGTGTCTTTTATGTTAGCAGTATTCTTTTGATCATAAAAATGTGTAATAGTCTCGTGCTAGAAATAATATGCGGAAATCGTAAATGTTCCATAATAGTAGAAACTTCATTGTTCATAGGAGCTGCTTTCAACAACTGCTTTTATTTTATAGACTAGAAAGAACCGCTTAATATCCCAACATCCTCTTCCGGGGTTGTACATCTCATCCTATTTTACAGTAACTGAGAATTTACTAGGTGATAAAATGGCTTGTCAGGTGCACGTTTTACGGATTTAATTAATATGTAATTGAAAACACTCGTATTTTATACCCTCCCCTATCGCAATTGTGGTTTTAATTAATCCAGCTTCTGGCTTTGTTATTAGCAATCAAATTCGGTTCATATAATCCTGAGCGGGAAGACCGAGGTGTAATAACCTCTCCACCTGGTGCCTTTATAGGATTATTATAGTGAAATGGGAAGGGAAGCGCAGTTAGGGAGGACCGCAAATTGTCAAATGGTGCGGGAGGGAACTCCAATCACGCTGAGGTATAAAAGAGGTCCTTTAACCACCCTTTAGCCCTTTAGAGGCGGTTTTGATGGTACGGCGTGTGTGCCCTTCGGTGGCTACCAATTAGAAAAGGACTCCTCTAGCCCTTCCTCCATCCCATGCCCTTTGGTAATTGGTGGAAAGCGACGCGAGTGGAAGAAACAGGAACTCGAACGAGGAAAACACCTTATTGGTCAAGTACCAATTAAATTGTGTGTTTGAGCTTGTTTGTGCCCACTCGGGCCAACGGGCCGCGCTCCCGCTTCTGATCCGACCTTAATGAAGCTGCTAGAGCTCGAAATAGCACTTATTACTGGAGCCTGTTGTTGAGAACTGCCAAGAAAAATAAATTTCACGGGTCTTTTTTTGGTCCTTAATTGGCCCTCCGAAGAGTCGTCAAAATGGATAACTTTTTCTCCAAAAATCACGGGACAAAAAAGGATTCACGTGAGGTCGATGGGGTGTTTTTTATTTGACTATGACAGCCTGTAAATTGGCTCTTCATCGTGGTCGATATAATTGCACCCCAGATATGGGTATTCTGGTTTCTACAAATTATATTGATTGTCCCAAGCCATTTCATTATTTTAAGATTTCAGTTTGGCTCCTGTGAATTTAGTTCAGTAACAATTAGGATGTATTATGTGATCCGACCTTATTTTATTATGTGATCACATATTATGTGATCCTAAAGCGTTTTAGACAAATACATAGGACGGAGGTTGGAGAGAATTAGATCCCAATGATCCTACTGATGATGCTGCTATGGGGTTGACCCCACATTACCTTGCTGATGTGGAGTTAACAACAATTTCCCGTGATGAGGGGTAGCTGTTGTGGGATTGACCCCAACTTCCCCACCTTGAGTAAGATCTTAACTTATCCCTATGGGCTTCTTTTAGATACACTTCTGTTAGGCTAGAAGGGCACAGAATCAAAGTAGTTCAGAAAAGCGGTGAAACGCACTGGTTTTATTTAAAAAAAAAAAAAAAATTGAAACGCAAAATACGAGGAAAAAATTAATTTTTGAAGAACCTGAATTTTGTTAACTTGAACACACTTAAATGAAGCAAAATGCAAAAATAATGAGAAGTAAACACTTGATCATACAAATACCAATTCATTAGTTTACAACAACTATTATAATTTGGAGGGAAATATATGAGTCCTTGGTTGATCTAATAACGTGTATTGACACTAATTATAAAACACAATGTTACTATCGGAATAGTCAAAACCGGAATGGAATTTTCCTCAATTCCACACAATCACCTGTTGACAGGTTGACACCTTTTAGTGATTGTTTGGAGTATCTCTTCATTTAATACTCCCCTCAAGCTAGGGCTGCAATCCCAAGCTTGCTCTCATCGGCTGGTGCCTGGGACCTGGAAGAGGCTTCGTCAGTAAGTCGGCGACCATCCTCTCAGTTGGCAGATATTCAAGCTGAATTGCTTCCGCAATTGCTTCCCTGACAAAATGATGGCGGATGTGAATATGCTTAGTTCTGGCATGGTGACAGAACATGACAGGGTTTTTTGCTATCTCCTTCGCTCCAATATTATCTACGTGAAGCTTAGTAGTATTTTGTTCGTATTGGAGCTCACCAAGTAGACGCCTGATGCATAAAGCTTCCTTAGCTGCCTCTGTCATTGCCATGTACTCGGCCTCTGTACTGGATAGTGCCACCGTCCTCTGTTTCCGGGATTTCCAGCTAACAGCTGCTCCCGCGAGGGTGAATGCATACCCAGTGTATGATCTTCGAACCTGCACACATGAGCCCCAGTCTGCATCCACATACCCGAAAACACAGGATCCTCCAGACTTGCTGAACGTCAGCGCAAAATCGGTGCTCCCCTTCAGGTACAGAAGAAACAGTTTGGCTGCGTCCCAATGTTCCTTGGCATAGTTGGAATTGAACTGGCTCAACATGCTGATCGTATGTGAGATGCCAGGTCTTGTACATGTTGCCAAGTAGTTCAAACTCCCAATCAGATTTTGGTAGGGATACTTCTTCATGCCCACGATGTTGATTTTTCCAGGCTTTTTCAATTTCAGATTCGCTTCCGCCGGTGTTGCTATTGGCTTGGAATCTTCCATATTATTCTGAATTCCAAGTTGCTGTTGTTCAACTTGCAATTTGCCCTCGTTTGTTTCTGTTTCATAACAAGTGTTGATTACTCTTTTAGCAATTCTCTCCGAACGTCTCAATGTTTCTGTCCTCAGATTTCCAGAGGTTTCTTGCATCTCAGATCCCCTTCTTGTTCCCGTTTGTACACTTTCTGTTTTAAGTTCGATTTCAGGTTCGAAATTTAATTTAATTTAATTTACACCTGTTAGTGATTGTGTGGAGTATCTCTTCATCCAATAACAACATTATACATTTCGAATACGATGATCGGAATATGATTGATTATATTAAATGTATCATTGACATTTTTGATCGGTTTTATGTGGACCAGTTTTTGATAAAGGAGTATTTAGTTATGTTGTGAACATTCAGGTACATTATTTCCCTCATAATTAGTACTGAGGATAATAATAATAGCGTGAAAAGGAACATCCAATTTTTTCAGATGAATAAAACTTGTTCTTGAAAAGCAGGTTTTACGACTTATTCCTTGACAAACTTCCGCGATCCAGTTCTCGACTTGGTTGACTACAGGCGCTCTCGTGCCTGCTTACCGCCTATTTGGAAGCAAATGGTTTTGTTTTGAACAAGAATGATGCGGCAAGAAGATCTCGTACTTTATTGCGACCTCGTCTACTCCCCTTGAAATGGTGATCGACAAACAGCTCTAATAGGTTTCCCAGCTATTTATGGTTGTAAAAACGATGATCAGAATGTTTTGGGTGTAGATTTTTGAAACTTTGATCTTTAAAAACTTCAAAATTATTACATATTGAGTCGCAAACGGAACTTCAATACTTTCGAGTTGATCGGTATTTACCTATTCCCAATACTTATGCATAACTATGTATGGCATCACACGATGCAAAATATAAATTGTTCCATTGGATTTTGGCTGAGATATTTTTTCGTCTCTGATTGAAATACGCCGTAGGCTTTAAGAAGATAGCATCTGGGGGGTCCAGGGGGACTTGCCGAGCTTTTTTCATCCGATATCGATGAATATTACCTGAATAGGCAATTTGGCACCAAAATTCAGTGTTCAATTTCATTAAGTGATGTTCTTGAACTCGAATATTTATGTTGGGTATCGAAGATCATGGATGCTGTTCAAATTCGACGCTCGCAGGCCGCTAGAAATGTTATGGTGCCTTATCGCGCAACACCCAGTCTAGAAAACAGGAAAAAGAGATTACTTTTCTTACATACACTTTTACGTCTCATTTTTTCATTATATCTGAAAATGATCTCATCTTTTAACAGAAAGTTTGAAATTATACAAAATTGTTTGTATAATTGTCGAACTTTGTGGAGTCGTGGAGTTGTGTATTGATTCGAGTTGGTCTAAACGACTCTGGGTCCTCTTCCAAGGCCTAAGAAAGAAAAAAAGGCTGCACTTTGGTTTTATGGTTATTGTTAGCAACGATTTCGCTAGTTATTACTTTACAGGAAAATCTTATTTTTCGGTATATTTTGTATACTTAGTTAAGTAGACGTTTTTTGACAGGTGTAGGTGCCTAGCATATTTTAAGTAGGGGGTCAGCTGTGGCCGAGCGAGCTACGGCATGTGTCTCTGGAGACGAGACTCGGACAGGCTGCGGGGCCGTGAGTTCGCGGCTCGCCTCGGGACCATATTTTCGGGCAAGTCGGCCGCAGTTCCCCCTCGTCCCAACCCAGGGCGGTGAGGCCAATGGGAAGCCATGAGCGAAATCATCAGAACAAATTCTGATCTTCCCTTAGGAAGACAGCTGATGACGTCCGCGACGCCAGGAATGGCAGTCGGACGAAAATCCAACCTAAAATGGTTGTTTACTCACTTTACATTTTAAGTGATTGACTTTTCTCCAGGCGAAATTATTTTTTTTCAAAAATAAATTTATTCGTTAGCCTGAGGATTGACTGACGACATTGTTGCTAACAATAAACATAAAACCAAAGTGCATCCTTTTTTCTTTCACAGAAAAGGACCCAGAGTCGTTTCGACCAACGCGTAAATCAATTCCTAGGGTTGGCTCCGCAACTAGCGGAATCTGAAATCAACCAACTGCATAAATGGTGTTAGTAATTCGGATTTATTATCAAACTGTATGTAGTATTTATTTCGTAGTATTGACAGTAGTATTGTATCAACAAACTCACGTAGAAACGGACTCCAACAGAGTCAAAATCAAACGCTTCAAAGGCAAAATTTGTTCTATACAGTCACCAAGTGCGAACCAACGTAGGAAAAGTGCGTGAGTTCACATGAGAGTGTGACAGAATGTGAAGATGTTTGTGGAAGAACACCACCATCATTTCAGAGTATTTTCAAGACCCATGTCAACTCTTAATTGATTTTTTCAAAAAAAAAAGAAAAAAAAAATTGGGCGCGAGCTCTATTTTTTTTTTTTTTTTAATTGCTGAAATGCAGCTGATTGCAGGAAATAACCAGACTACATCGCCTGGTTCCTCCGACCTGGCAAATCAATTTCATTCACTTGGTACCTACTTCGTCTGTACTGGCCCTGAACACTACTGGAGCACGAATTCCGAAGACCTAAGGTCGACTATTTCTAATAACCTTTTTAACACGGATATGTTTTTGGGCTGGGGATCATTCTAAAATTTGCGTAACGACACCAAAATTTGTGACGACCCGGCACTTTAGATTATTATTGACTCGAATGAAAACTGTAGGCGATCATTATTGAAGTTAGGTATAAGTAGATAAGTTAGGTATTATAAATACCTAAATAACATGGATACGTTTACAGTAAACATATCCATGATTCAATGTTTTTCCGTGAAGCGAAGAAATTTACTGCGACTTTTAATCTTTTTCTGAGGACCTCATTCCCAATCAATTTGACAGAGAATTGTTTGTTGGGTCGATCATCGTAATTTGCAATTGAAATGTTTATCAAAACACTGCCGATCAAATTAATGAATGTTATCGTCTGCCATTACCTTAAGATATGTATGGCGTGTCTAAATCTTTAGATTATGTACTCGTAAATTTGCTTACTTACGAAAAAAAATGAAGGAGAAACTAATAGGATCTAATTGACCGGGTAAACTCTATTCGTCTTTCAATTTCACCTGAGTGTTGAACCTCACGATCTTATGAGATGTGCAGCGGGCGGAGGCCCGAGTAACCGGTTCTGAGCTGAAGGTCCCACTTCTTTTCAAATGAGCCTTCTTTCTTTTTGTTTACCTTCTCTTTTTGCTTCATTTTTAGTTGCCCCCACTCTTCCAACCACAGCAAGGATCTCTTTATGTCTCTCTCGACTCTTCCATTCGGTGAATTTTAGGGAAGAGTAAATTTTATTACTATGCACCTACATTATTTGAAACCAATAACCACTCGTCACAACTCACCGTAGTTTTTTCTAGCTAGTAGGATCCCAACTTCGATTGTGATTTGCTTTGAAGGTCGAAAAGCAGTTTACAAAAGTCCGGAATAGATGAACATTGGGTAAGTAAGAGCACGATACCGATTGACTGGTATTAGGTTATTGCTCTTGTAAAATTTGTTCCACTAATGTTGAGAGCACATTATTTCATACCATTGGGAAGAATTTGGGTTATGTGTGCAGGTTTGTTAGGAATACATGATGTATTGCCTCGTGCAAACATATAAATGAAATCAAGTTCGAATTCTGATGATGACTTCAGAGTTTGAACCCTTCTTCATACCAATGGAGGGTACACTGCACAAGAAAAACTGTTCTATCCTCAGAGTACTCTCGAACTTTTCCAGATTGTATAGCAATATTAGCATGGAACATGCTTTAGCCATTACCTAACTGGGCAACACATGAAAATAAACCTATGTAAGTATGTAAGTATTGTTCCTATGTTTTTTCTCTTGAGCTGTTTAGTTTATCCCTTTGTTCGTGACACAAACAACTACAAAAAATTACTTCTTGAATAGCCAGGTGCATTAGCTCGGATCAAATGCTTGGAGTTTTTATTATTATTCTTTTTTTTTTTGATCGATTAATAAAAGTCCTTAAACGAGCTCAAAATTACGCATAGGCATTTGTTTTTAATTAATAATCAATATCTACCCAAACAGAGCTCTTGCTAGGAAAAAGCTTTACTTGAGCTTACTTTGACTTTTTCAACCTCCCGGTCTTCAATCTAATATTCGCTGAATGGCTGAGTGCAATGTCTTATTACGGCTTGCACTGGTTGAATAATTTTCTCAGGGTTTGAAGAATATTTGAGAAGAAAATTATAACGGAGGATGTGCCCTGATTAGTTTGTACGTTGCCGTTAATATACAGAGAGGGCGGTGAGGGAGTGCTGGGCGTGGTAATATAAAGGAAACATTGTAATACAGATGCTAACGCCAAATAAGTCATGCATGGACGCGCTAGAAAACGATTGGCAGGATAGAGTACATTTCCTCCCTTTGTGTCGCTCCCATTGATAAATCACGCTCGCTTCGTTCGCTGATTAAATATTATTGTATAGAAATTACCATCGTCGGTCGTATCCATTGAAATCTGAGTTTTGCTAATGTATGTTAGTAGACAATCATTGGATCGGTACCAAATTTTCCATGGTCGTGTGGACTGAACTGGAACTAATAATTGGTAAAAACATAGCAGCTTAGCAACAAAGGACCTTAATAACTTTTGTTTTAATAATATTTATTGTTACCACAGTGCATAAGTACCTCTAGTAACTCAACTTGGAATGATATAATATATTATTTATAATGTAGTGATCTATAAACCGAAAAATGTCTACATATTATGTAGACATTTTTGGTTTATAGATCACTACCTACTCTCACTAATGACGTCACTTCATGGAAATGTAACCAGGTCCAGAGGTTTGGTCCTACGTATGTCTCGAGTGTTGTCCAAGAGAGCCAGCACGTCGAGATTCCTGTGCCTGTGAAGTCGGTTTTCGTGGTCCGTTGCTCGTCTTTTGACAACTTCATCTACCATCTGGACTTTGAGGTTGCGATGGAGATCGTTTGTCCGGACGAACCAAGAAGCATTATTTACTTGGTATACTCTTGAGCATGTTTGTATTATTTCCTGTTTCTCTTCTTGGTGCATCTCCCTACAAGGTAAGTTCCAGATAGGCTAGATAATCATTTGCTCGTATAGGAGCACTTTTGCTTCCTCACTACCGAAGGTAGGGAAGCTTTGTATTCGTGAAAGAAGTGAAAAAAAAAATGTCCTCCAAAATCAAAATTTCCACTTGTTTTTTGCGTTTTAGAGCTTCCCGAACAATTTTGGTTCCGTGTCTGTCTGTCTGTCTGTCTGTCTGTCGGTCTGTCTGTCTGTCGGTCTGTCTGTGGTCAATCCTTGTCCCGGGCAAAACTATACTAACCTGTGGTCCGATTTTGATGAAATTTTCAGGGATTGTGCGGGTTAGGTCCTAGACGGTCCCCTATAAATTTCAGCACCTTCGGACCAATAGGAGCGAGTGCGCATGCGCAAACGTGAATTTCCTGGAACCTCGGTTTCTCGGTTTCTAATGAACCGATTTTGCTCAAATTTGGAGGTTAGTTAGGGACTAACTTCTAAGAGACACCCTATAAGTTTCAATCAAATTGGTCAAGCAATAGCCGCTGCACATGCAATGGAGAATGCTGAAGGCGCCTGAGTGATCACTGATCAGCTGAGTGAGCTCCAAGGCCATTTTCTCTCCTGTTGAACGCAGGAAGCTGAAATTTGAGAGGCAGGGTCAGTGGAGAATGCTGAAGGTGCCTGAGTGGTCACTGATCAGCTGAGTGAGCCCCAAGGCCATTTCCTCTCCTGTTGAACGCAGGAACCTGAAATTTGAGAGGGCGGGTCAATGGAGAATGCTGAAGGCGCCTGAGTGATCACTGATCAGCTGAGTGAGCTCCAAGGCCATTGTCTCTCCTGTTGAACGCAGGAAGCTGGAATTTGAGAGGCAGGGTCAATGGAGAATGCTGAAGGTGCCTGAGTGGTCACTGATCAGCTGAGTGAGCTCCAAGGCCATTTCCTCTCCTGTTGAACGCAGGAACCTGAAATTTGAGAGGGTGGGTCAATGGAGAATGCTGAAGGTGCCTGAGTGGTCACTGATCAGCTGAGTGAGCTTAAATATTACAGTGGAAGAAAGATAAAGAGGGAGAGGGAGCAAAAACCTTTTCAAGGTATGTCACATTTTAGCCATTAGGCTCTAAGCGGAAATCATCAGGGGGTGCAGGGGGCGAAGCCCCCGCCGAGGCGCGCGGCGCCGAGTTTTCGCCAACTGATTCTATACGTCCATGTTACAATGAGTGAGGAAGCTATACTGCCCACCCAACTTGGCAGACGTTTTTTTTGTGTATGGGCATTTGTGACTTTCTTTCAATAAGCCAATATAACTTCTTGATTTTTTGAGTAATTTCTTGTTTTTTGTTTTGTCACTTTAACGTGTTCTTTCCAGCAACCTTGGCATCCAAGATCATGCCTAGGTATTTAGCAGTATCCTCATAAGGCACTGTACATTCCTGTAGAGATTGGGTAGACCTTCTTAAACGCAAAATGTATATGCGTTGGCTTAGCTTCTTCAAGTTTTATTCTCCATTTTTCGGTCTAGCGGTGGATATTGTAAACGGATATTCCACTATCGCAGTACCAATTGCTAGGATTGCTGTATCATCCGCAAATGTGCCTTGATAGTTTCTGATGATTTGGGAAGGTCCCATCTATACAGTAGATATAGCAATGGACCAAGCACGCTTCCTCGGGGTACTGCTATCTTTATTACCCGGAGTTGAGATTATTCATCTTCTTGTTTACCTTTGAAGAGCATGCCTGTTAAATAGGATACAAAAAACCTAAGGTACACTGGGTAGGGAGTTCTCTGAGTAGTTTTACTTGAAGCCCCTCGTGCCAAACTTTATCAAATGCCTGAGAGACGCCCAATAATACTGCTGAGCAAATTTTCTTCTCTTCGAAGCATTTTTCTATCCCACAGATAATTCGGTTTACTTTGTTTATAGTAGCATGTTGCTCTCTGAATCCGCATTGGTGATCAGTGATTTAGTTTCTTTCTTCTATTATAGGTTTTAACCTTTTCAAGAGTAGTTTCTCAAAGGGCTTGGAGATGAGTAGTTAAAGGGAGATAGGTCGGCAGGATTTTTGGTAATGTGTAGGTTTACTAGGTTTGACATGATTACCTCGGCTACTTTCCTCTGCAGTGGAAATTCCTGTAGCCTGAAAGGCCTGGTGAAGGAGTTTTTCCAGACCTTTTTCTGGCAGTTATTCAAGAATTTTCCTGTTTTGCACTGAGATTGGACTTAATCCCCTGTCTTAGCTCTTGAATGGCGACAGGCTGGATGTCTACATCATCCAGTTCGATGATCGTAACATCTACATCTGCAGTTTGCCTTGAAAATAGGGTGAATGTTCCTTCTAGGTGCGTCGCAAAAACTTCTATTTTTTCTTTTTGGTCTCTTTTGATGTCTGTCTTCTCTTTTGATTGAAGGTATTCGCGTTTTTTGTCGTTTTAGTCCTTCGGTGGCTCGATGAAAAGAATACTCAGTTCCTTTTCCTGGAAGTGAATGGCTACTGAGTACGTTCAATTTCCTTTGTTTCCGGGGGAGCGAAACCTCTCCCCTTTCTTAGGTTTCTTTTTGGTTTGAACTGATTCTCTGACTTCGAGTTGATAATTAGAGAGGTAAATAGACTTCTTTTCATTGGTAGGGGTTGACGACCAGCATGCCTCTTGGATGCTAAATCTACCACTTCTCTTTCCAGTTGTCCATTTTTCTGATAAGTTCATGCTTTCAGTTAATTTCTCCCGGAATAACTCCAAATTCGTTTGCTTATTCGTAAGTTATTTGACGATTACCAAGTCGCTTACTGCCATGATCACTGATCAGTGATCAGACAGAAGGCCATTACAGTCCTCACTGTGTATATAGCATCTCTAAACTCATACGATAAAGAAGTCTAGGAACTCAGGTACTTTGTTGATATTAGTTGGCCAGCATGTAGGTCCTCCTCCAGAGTGGAAGGTACGTTTGGTTTCTTGACCGGCTTTGAGTGAATTGTGTCTCTTTTGAATGACGTAATCTTGATTCCCAATATAGATGCTTAGCGTTGAAATCGCCACCTATAATGAAATCATATCCGATTTCGCGAAGCAGTTCCGCGTAGTCGTATTCTCTGGTGCTTTTCTAGGGGCATATACAGGGTGTTTCACGAAAAGGTTACACCCCCCTTCATTTCTGCAAAATACAGCGTAAAAAATTCCGACCAAGCAATTCTTCATTATTTTTTGTGAGGATCTCAGGAAAAATACTTTTGCGCAAAAAAGTTGCGCGCAATCGTGCGCAATTGACACTAACTTCATTTTTTCAAATGGAACCCCCCCTTTTTTATTACAGATTCGGATTCTCCGTCAAATTTCATGAGAAATTCATACCCACATCGATTTGTTTTATTGCGCGCAACCTGGTTTTTTGAACGCTCTAAGTTGCGCATCTCCACAATTGCGCAAAAATTAGGTTTTGGAGAACCCTAAGTGTGGCACATGTTTTTTCATCATTTTTTAACGCTAAATCACATAGTGACATCCGTTTTTCAATTTGACTGGAATTTTTCAAAATAGCGGCCAAAAATTCGGTTGTTTTTAGTGAAAAAATCGCTCTTTTTAAATCGTTATGAGTTTTTAGGTAATTTTATTCAGTTCAAGCATGATCATGCTGTCAGTTTTTGTTTTTAACTCCACCGTAGACGGCCCCAAGCCCGTGGTTCAAAAGGAGGTGAGAAAATTAAAAATAAACATGATTTCGACTTCAAAACTGATGTTTTTGTGAAAGAAATGTTAATTTTTCCTCTTAAATCTTGGTTTTCCTCAAAACGGATGACACCCTGTGATTCAGCGTTAAAAATTGATGAAAAAACATGTGCCACACTAAGGGTTCTCCAAAACCTAATTTTTGCGCAATTGTGGAGATGCGCAACTTAGAGCGTTCAAAAAACCAGGTTGCGCGCAATAAAACAAATCGATGTGGGTATGAATTTCTCATGAAATTTGACGGAGAATCCGAATCTGTAATAAAAAAGGGGGGGTTCCATTTGAAAAAATGAAGTTAGTGTCAATTGCGCACGATTGCGCGCAACTTTTTTACGCAAAAGTATTTTTCCTGAGATCCTCACAAAAAATAATGAAGAATTGCGTTGGTCGGAATTTTTTACGCTGTATTTTGCAGAAATGAAGGGGGGTGTAACCTTTTCGTGAAACACCCTGTATAGCGGAATATGAAAGTTCCTAGTTTTAGCTCTCATGTTTATTGAAGTAACTTGCAATTTTTCACTTTTTACTTCCAGCTGTTCTGAGTGTTTGATGTTGCAAAGATAGCTGAGCCTTCACGAGAACGGTCGGCAGGGTGATTCGAGCCATAAAAACCGTAATTTTTAAAACTTGCTTTGATAAATTTATGATCTTCTTTGCTTTTAAAAGGAGAAAGTGGACAATTTTTTAAGTTATTTTACGATTTTGGTGCAAATGAAATTTTAATTCAAAGAGAAGTTTTTAATTTCGTGAAGTAGGTACCTACTAGTGAAGTCGTGTGAAAATCTGTTAATGGTTGTGTAAGAAATTAATGCACATTAAAAAACCCCGTGAATATCTTAAAGAATGGAATAACCTACCTCAGAGTTTCCTTCCATACTCGTTAAATCGTTCGAACACTATGGGAATAGTGACAAAAACGTAGGAAGTGTATTGTTCTTTCTAGAGGAAACATTAACATTACGTTATTTACACAAAAACCCCACCTACCATAACCAGCCCTTCCGCATGGAAGCTTTTTAGTTCTCGAGAATCCGTCTTATTGTTTGCGAAACGTGAGGTAGAATGAGATCGGGGAGGAATTTTCAAATAAAACCTCCCTTTCGTTGTTTCTTCACGGTGTCTTCTCGCTTCTCTCGTTCAACACTTTTGTAAACAGACTGAGAACTCTTTCCAAATAGGAACACACCTAGCTCATAATCAGCTAGATGTTATTAATTATAGAACAGTGTACAATACGTAAAGGAGAGACGTTGTATTCTAAGCCAGAGAACAATATTTTGATTTTGGGTGTTTCGCGGAGGTTCATAAGAGTTCATTCCCCTCTAGTGTAAAACGGTGCTGAACCCACCTTGTACAATTTCTTATTTTGTATCATGAAAATACTAGACAAAGGATCATTTTAGAGATTTTGGTAACGAGTGAAGCAAAACCATTCAATTCCAGTGATGAACCAGGAAAAAATAGAATCATTACAACTAACTAAATATTCTGGGTTATCCATAACTCTCAGTTTACCAGTAATCACTATGTTACCCAAACGTTTCGTGAAAATGCTACAAATTATTACACAAAGTTTATTATTGTATGATTTTATTATGATTTATTATTGTTTATTATGTTTATTATTATTATTTTATTATATTATTATTATTATGTATTATGTTTTATTTATTTATTTTATTATGTTTATTAATGTATGATTATTATTGTATGATTTTGTATAGATCACTCGCCTGCATCATTTTTACAATTTTATCTTCACAATCAAGTTTATTTGGAAGAACTCACAGTCTGTGCGAAGAAATAGGGAGTTCCGGGAGCCTTCATTAGTAAATTTGAATACTGGTTGGCAAAACTGAGTACAGCTGGAAGAAGCGAACAGCAATCGCATGTTAGTTAACTAAAATTTAAACGGAGATTAGGCCTCTATTGAGATTCACACTCGTTTTTCTGATTTTCGTTATACCAACCTCATAAGGAGCGAACGGTTGGTCCTACACAGCCGTTGTTGATTTCATCTGATTCTAAAAATTCACTACTACTTTAAATTGAAGAAAAAACAATACCTTAATATCGACATTTTTTGAGCAAGGGTGACTTAAAAATTTCAACCCTTATTTTTCAACCCTTAAAAGTGACCTACGTCAACCTAAATCTTCGGAACATAATTAGACCCCAAATGGAGCCCATATTCAAAATTTAATCAGAATCGGTCCAAGGGAACTAAGAAAAGTGTCTCGAACGGCGTACGATCAAATTTTTATACGATTTTCCGATTCTACATACTTTGAAAAGTAAACCAACAAATTTTGAGTGGGGGGGGGGGTTGAAAAAATGGTTTCTTGGTCGATTCCAAAGGTTCATTATCGAAAATTATTAATCGAAATGATGAAAAACCTTTCATAACATAATTGGATTAAGATTTTCACTGGGTATGACCATCTTCTCACGATAATCTAAGTACCCACCTAATAACTACTAGACAGTTTTTAATATACCGCCAAAAAAATTGACTCCCTACATTGATTCCCATTATCTCACTTATGAATCGAAGAGACGAGACAGAGGATGCTAGAGATAGACGAAGGAAAAGGAGCATCGCGAGACGAAGAGGACGAGATGTTGACCTCGAAGCTGCAGGACCGGTTTCACTGAAGATCATCTGAGGTGGGCGGAGGGCGAGGCTGCCACGATCTCTCCTGCCAGGGTCTCCCCTCATCAGCTGATCGGAGAGGCCCCAACTTCTCGGTTCCAGGTGTTATCATTCAATAGCAAGCACAAGAGGGCAAGATTCGGGAAATGTCTTGTGGCAATCTTCTTATTTGTATAATCTCTGGCACTACTTCTATAATTCCAAAAGTAGAAAATAAGTTAAAAGTTGAACCTAAATTTGAAATTTTCAAGGAATTTTTGAATGAATTAGTGCATCTACCTAGAAAATCGAAAAACTAAAAGATTCCTGAGAAAAAGAGGAAAAACTTATTGAGAAAATTCACTGACTGAGGACCCCTTAACACTGCTAATGTATAATAGTACCTAACTTATGAATTGTGAAGCGATGATATTTTTCAGTATCTAAGTCATTGTGTTTACACATAGCGTAGTTATACATATCAAATAAATTTCAAGATTAATTATACATTCTTGGTTTAGTTACCCGTTCAAACATGTTCCCAGTGAACGCTATAAACAACCATGCGAGTCCCAAAGAGGGAGTTCCTTAGCGAACATTCGACTGCCATCATTAGTTTTTATCGTCGCCCGAACCTTTGTTGGCAACGCAAATATTGAAGCCGTGATTCATCCAACAAAATGCAACTCAGAAAAAAACTGCTATTGAAGGAAACTCAATATAAATAAGTACCTTCAGCTCTTGTTGTAAAGATTTGTGTTTATATCCCATCGTTAACTTTGACATTTACATTCGGATTTTCGTCCTGCTCCGGCAAGCGCATAGAATATTGATTAACCAAGCATTGGAAAGAACCTCGCCCAAATTTATTTATCAGGAAGCAATAAAATCAAGTTTCATACAAATGTAAGTAGATTAACCCCGATCCATTTCCGCTCCGTCTATTGGTCCCGAGCTCAATCCCCTTCGCTTCGAATAAGGAATAGAAAAACAGGGCAATGGTGATTTAGGCTGTCAGGAGAGGAAGATATACGTTTCGCCAATGGCCATTTGGATGTAAATGGCAATCCCCGCTTGTTAGAGTGTTTCCCAACGACTTGTTTTGTTGTAAACGTATTCGTTTCGACAGGAATTGGTTCAGAGTCGTGGAGTGAGGCAAAAGAGTCAAAACCGCGAGATTATTGTTACTTGTTTTTCGATATTTTTCAGTAAAAGCGGGTCGTAAAATGGTAATGGTTCGAACCAAAAGTATTGAAATGGAATGTATGAGTAATTCCTTCTGTAATTCAATAACAAAATAGTATCTTACACAATATACCACTCGTAGATTGAGCAATATTTTTTACTACTCTGACTACTTGTACGGATAGCACACGTCATCACGTAGTACCTAGTTATGCAATCATAATCGTAATATTGCTCGTATTTATTCTCCACAAAATCAACAATCAGCACGTTTTAGTTTTTGCGTTGTTAATTTTTTAATAGTGAAGGAGGAGCTTGAAAAATGCTGCAGATTATTACACATCGGTTCCTTATTATTCTGTACAGATCACTATCTTGCAAAGAACATGGCTTTTCCATTATAAGTACTAACCAACCATATTATTGCTAAGGTTCACTATCAAGTAAATCTTACAGAAAGGACCTACCAGCGAAACATCGTTAGGTAAATGAGAGTTGTGGGAGCGCTCATATTCATAACAAAATTTGGTTCTCGGTAGCTAGGGATGCATGACTGAGTGACGTGAAACTCCACTCGATGAGAGAAACATGTTATTTAGTAATGCATACATTCTAGGGGACGTCCCATTGGATAAACATTAGGTCAATTAAAACCAGTTGGTAAACTGTTCACTCGATGTAATTTATTAAGTATTTTAGGCAAAAAATATGATCCCCCCTCCTATCTCTCATATCCACCATAACATTTCTAGCGTCATGATAGCCTCGAATTTGAAGAGCATTTTAAAATCCATGATCTACGATACCCAACATGCGAATTCGAGTTCACCACCCCCCCCCCCTCCACACAATTGTGTCAGTCTGGCACCAAAGCGGTAATACTTCGTCACGTTTAACTTTCATCTATTTGTTTTGGTAGGCTGTCCGACGAAGTTCATTTCCGTATTCAAGGTGAAACACAATAATAAACACTAAATAGGTATGTGGTTTATGGTGTCCTGGCACCATGGTGGCACCATTATTAGTTCCACGGTGGGACAGAAAACAATTCGTGAAAATTCGGAGGTATAATGGGAATTTTTCCTCAATTTCAAAGCTTGGGTACAATTAATAAGGTATGAAGGAACCGAAATATAGAAAAACCAGATATTTTGTCAATATTATCCCCCCCTCCCCATGTTAATTATGATACTCTGGTGAAATAGTGTGCATTTTGGAAGATTTTCAAGTCGAACAAAAAAAGAACCACGAAAGTTTGTTGAGAACTAAGGCCTGGGCAGACAACACAAGATTATGCCCAAAACGCACGTTTTTTTAGTATTAACCCCCCCCTTTCCTCCCCTTAAAATTCAAAATTCGAAATTGAGGCGACGTAGTGCACAATTAAATAAGTTTCCGCGTTGAACAAAAAAAGAACCAGGAAAATCGGTTGAGAACTAAGGCCTGGGCAGACAACACAAGATTATGCCCAAAACGCACGTTTTTTTAGTATTAACCCCCCCTTTCCTCCCCTTAAAATTCAAAATTCGAAATTGAGGCGACGTAGTGCACAATTAAATAAGTTTCCGCGTTGAACAAAAAAAGAACCACGAAAGTGGTTGTGAACTGAGGGCTGGCAGAGTACACAAGACTATGCCCAAAAACGCACGTTTTTTGAGACGTAGTGTAATACTAGATAAGTTTCCGTGTCGAATAAAAAAGAACCACAAATATCGGTTGGGAACTAAGGCCTGGGCAGACGACAGAAGATTTTGTCACACACACACACACACACATACACAGAACTATGGTTTTTAGCAGATTTGGATTCAGAATGGTCTGAAACGGATGAGTGTGCGGTTATATATTTATTTATTTTGTTTTTCCTGTTGAGTGTTTTCTTAAGGGTTGTTTATAGTAACACCTTATTGAGGACGGGAAAAAATGGGACGATCTGGGCCGTCAACGGCTTTTGGTCAGCAACTCTCGATTGACTATCAATGATATTACCATCAAAATAGTATCAAGATTTTGTCCAGGATTTTCCTAGGGCAGGACAATCAGACAGACACGCGACAAAATTCTCCAAGAAGTTCTAAATTAAATGCGCGTTCAAAAATTTATTTTTGACGTTCAAAAGTAGTTTCATGCTAAAGGAATACAAAGTTTCACTACCTTTGATAGGGAGGAAGCAATAATATACCAAAACCCATACCGTTCAGAAAACCAATGCAATATTTGCAATGCTCTCCAAACATGATTTCATTCGAAACTTCCTGGCAATTCCGTTCCTTAGATATAAAGGAAATAGGTAGAAAGGAAAAGTTGAGTAAAGGAGTAGAAATTAATGATTCACAGCAATTAGAAAGAGCGTTCAAAGTTGCTAATATTTCTTCTGCTAAATCTTTCGCTTCTAATTGCTCTCCATCTTTTTAAAATCTTAGGCGAAAGAGGGACTCGAAAATGACTCGAGATAATGTCGACAATTAGGGGACCGGGGTCATTACCAGAAAGTAAAGAAAGAACTTTCAAGCTTCAACGTCGCTAAAGGTCATCAGTATTCATGGAGCAAAAGAAAGAAAATTTCGGAAATCGGATAGCGTGTGCTGCGACAAAAAAGTGGATGAAACGGGTTAACGGAAATCCAATGGCCAGTAAATTAACCTATTAATGGACCGTAATTTGCCAGAGAACAGCCTTTCATGGATGAAATCGCGTGATTTCGCTTAAAAAGAAAGAAAGCCTTAGAATGGCTTTTTGTCAAACTAAGCTTGATAAGCAGGTATCCTTCAAATTATACAAGTTTTTTAACGTAATTTTTGTCCAGGAGAGCATAGGTGATATGAGTAAGAATCACGTCAAAAATACTCAAGAATCACGTCAACAATACAAGTCTGAATTTGCACAAGTATGAATTTGAAAATCTGAATCAGTAGAGAACGAAAAAAGTTGATCAAGTGGGTGTCGCACATAGCTTCCTCGTATCCATTACCCAATTGTATAGATGATCCGATGCATAGTAGTTAATCTCAAAACACCAATCTCTAAGTACCTTCCACTACCCTCATAAGGGACCATCTACACGCCAATCTGAACAATCCTGAAAAATTTCATCGAAATCGGATGTAAAATGTAGAAGTTATGGATGTTACAAGGATTTAACGTTAGCTAACTGTCAATTTTTAGGGCTAGATTTTCATAGGGGACCATCTCAAACCTAATCCGCATAATTCCTGAAAATTTCATCTAAGTCGGATAGAAAATGTGGAAGTTATGGCTGTGGCAAGGAATTCACGTTTGCGCATGCTCAGCGGCTACTATCAGCCCGGGGGTGATGATATTCATAGGGGACCGTCTACACGCCAAACTGCACAATCCCTGAACATTTCATCGAAATCGGACAATAACTTCGTATGGCCATGCCCGCTACAAGGATTTCAAGACAGACAAACACACAGACAGACACGGAACCAAAATCGTTCAGGAAGATCTAAAACCGAAAACGCTAGTGGAAATTTCGATTTGAGAGAACTTTTTTTTTCAACCTTGAAAAGTGAAAACAAAGCTTCCGCTACCTTGGTAGACTCGGAAGCAAAATGAGCGCCACTTGGGGATTTTTTCCGATAAATTCTGCATCGCAAAAAGTTCTGGCTTCCTCCAACCAAAAATTCATGATGTTCTTTGTAAGGTGCTATATACCTACTTCCCACACAATTTGGCGTAGATCATGACGTTCTAGAATAATTTTTCTCCATTTTAGCTCACTATTTTTGAAGATTAATTTTCGGAACCGGGTAAGACAATTTTTTCAAACTCCCCCTCAAAATGTGTTGTTTTATGTTTCAAGGTACCTACTTAGAATCCAAAAATTTGAAAAATCCGTCTATCTACCGTACGGGGCACTTTTTTCAATTCCAATGAGCTGATTTTTATGAAATTTGGTATATCGGCTCCATTTTTGGTCTAGAGCCTCCAAGCTTTAGGTTGATGTTAGTATCTTCTAAGGGGTGAAAAATAGGGGTTATAATTTTCATGTTTGAAAACTCAGTATGTAAAGTTAATGTTTTTTCATTCTATTCAAGCTCTGTAGGACAATCTGTTCACTCTCAACGAGAACTCAGGGGTTGGACTTACAATAAATCAGAAACACGAGTGTGAATCGCAAAAGACTTGACTTGGTAAAGGAAATCGTTAATCTAATCTTAGTTCAAATTTCA
Source organism: Apolygus lucorum (assembly GCA_009739505.2). Classification (NCBI taxonomy): domain Eukaryota; kingdom Metazoa; phylum Arthropoda; class Insecta; order Hemiptera; family Miridae; genus Apolygus; species Apolygus lucorum. The sequence goes on from CM019177.2 coordinate 33,736,966, forward strand.
GCAAATTAATCAAATTTCACTATGCAGGCACTCACAACTCTCGGCAGACGGGTTATCCCTACAGAAAATAATAAACAATTGTGTAATAATTTGCAGCGCAGTTTTCCACACAGTTTTTACCTCATGTCGTGACCACCTCCTAAACCTACATATTTCACAACTAAAACGTGGGTATGGTGGTATCTCGATCAGATCCTCGTGTTCATTAATAACGGTCCATACTAGAGGCGCCAGCCTCCCTACGTATCTGCACTATCTCAGGAGTATATTAGGAAACTCGAGGTACCAACAGCAACTCAATCTAGTCACAATTTCTGTCTTGATAACTTCAAACCTTACCTAATCTAATTGCTTCCGAGTCTACCAAGGTAGCGGAAGCTTTGTTTTCACTTTTCAAGGACGAAAAACAAAAGTTCTCCAAAATCAAAATTTTCACTCGCGTTTTGCGTTTTAGACCTTTCTGAACAATTTTGGTTCCGTGTCTGTCTGTCTGTGTGTCTGTCTGTCTGTCTGTCTGTGTGTCTGTGTGTCTGTGTGTCTGTGTGTCTGTCATGAATTCCTTGTAACGCGCATAACTATACGAAGTTATTGTCCGATTTCGATGAAATTTTCAGGGATTATGCGGGTTGGTGTGTAGACGGTCCCCTATGAAAATCATCATCCTCGGACTGATAGAAGCGACTGCGCATGCGCAAACGTGAATTCCTTGTAACGGCCATAACTTCTACATTTTCCATCTGATTTCGATGAAATTTTCAGGGATTGTGCGGATTGGTGTGTAGACGGTCCCCTATGAAAATTATCATCCTCGGACTGATAGAAGCGACTGCGCATGCGCAAAACGTGAATTCCCTTGTAACGGCCGTAACTTCCACATTTTACATCTGATTTCAATGAAATTTTCAGGGATGTTACAGATTAGAGTTTAAATGGTCCTCTACGAAAATCATCACCCCCGGATTGATAGTAGCTGATGCGCATGCGCGAACGTGAATTGCTTCTAACAGCCATAAATTCCACAATTTCTACCCGATTTCGATGACGTTTTCAGGGATTACGCGGATTAGATTGTAGATGGTCCCCAATGAAAATCAAGGCCTTAAAATTTACAGTAGCCTCTGCGCATGCGCAAACGTAAAATCCTTGTAACAGCCGTAACAGTCGTGTGTGACGTGAGGATCTCAAACCCCACTCAACCAACCCCTTAATAGATCAGTGAGCAATGCTCTGGATTCCCACCCTGGAGTCCCAGGTTCGAATCCCAGTCAAGCTAAGAAATTTTTTGATCCAATCACTACCGCACTTACATTTTTCGTCCGAATTTGATGAAATTTTCTAGGATTGTCAAGATTAGCGTGTAGATGGTCCCCTATGGGGGTAGTGAAAGGTACTTAGAGATTGGTGTTTTCAGATTAACTACTATGCATCGGATCATCTATATAATCGGGTTATGGATACGAGGAAGCTATGTGCCACACCCACTTGGCAGACGTTTTTTTTATTTTACTACATTGACTATTTACTTGTAGTCTGACATAGGAGTCATAAAAGTGTATGAAAAGATAAATCGTCTTCAGAATCTTACATTTTAAGGAGAGTTGGTACCTAATAGTATCCCGATTGAAGGAAAACAGAGTCGGAAAACAAAAACCAGCAACATTTATGGAGGATTCGAGGAACTACAAGTAGCCCCTCAGTATTTATGATATGTATCATGAATAGTGGAACGCCAGTGTTACGAGAGAGTTACGATTTCGTTATAAAAGATTACGAAACATGCATTGTTTTATGAAAGTATACATACTGACGGGATTGTTTTAGGCTCGGACTGATCTAAAACATAGCTCTAAAAGATTCATTTACGCACCAACAAGTACGATTCCATCCACGGTGAATTCAAATACACTGCTTGTTATGTCATGAATTACGGAAGGTTCGAGATCAAGCATCACAGTGTATAATCACCGGTCAAGGTTTTCTATCATGACGATAATTCCGTAATAAATTTTGCATGCGGATCTTGGAATGATCGACCATCAGCGTGCGAAACATTGGCGAATCGCATCGGAAAGGCCAAACAATAGTTATTCGTCGAAGCTCTGCTCGGAATATTGTTTGTGGAATGAGCTTCAAGAACATTTTGAGGTTCTCAATAAAAGATTGTTCAGATCAAACAAAAAATAGATGTATATATATTGTCAGTGCTTGCCCACACGTATCAGTTTATTATTTTGAATTATGGACCATTGGAATCGAGCAAGAAAAACAAATGTTAACACCCCCCCCCCCCCCCCCAATGTTTTACGTTTGAAGGTACGTTGATGTCAGTCACTTGTAAGGGGTAAAAATTAAGGGTTGAAATTTTCAAAAGTGAATTTTTTTATCATACTCGTGTTTTGGTCTTGGTGAAAAGCAACGGACAGATTGATTTTTCATAAATGTATGGACAACTTATTACCATAAACTTTTCGATATTTATCTGTACAGGATAAACACAAATGGAGCTGATTGAAGAAAACATGCCTCCAGTTTTATTTTATTTATCTATTATTATTATCATTATTATTATTAGTTTTTTTCTTCCGAATTTTGATTGTAAAAAGAAAATTTTCCGGTCATTAAGCCAATCGAAGCTTAACTGCTCACCCAGCTTGGCATACGTTTTTCTGATGTGTAGAGAGATCCACACAAACTTGATACTAACTTGATCAGTATAGAAGTAAGTTTTGGTTCATTATTTTCAATAATGAACCTTCGAAATCGACCATGAAAAAAATAAATAAATTATTGTAATTAAACCGCCACTCGGAATTTGCTGGTTTATGTTTCAAGGTATGTCGAATCCAAAAATCGAATGAAAATTTGGCCGTCCGTCCGCCGTACGCGGCACTTTCCTTAGTTCCCATGGACCGATTTCCTTGAATTTGGTACGTGGGCTCCGTTTGGGGTCTAGTTGTGCCCCGAAGCTTTTGGTTATTGTCGTTAATGTGCCGAAAATTTTGGTATAAAGGTATTGATTTTCCATCAATTTAACATAGTATGGATTTTTTTAGAATTTTTAGAGACCACGACGTTTACTCTCTATGAGAACTTAAGGGTTGGACTTACGATAAACCAGAAACACGAGTGTGAATAGCAAAAGAGGCCTAATCTACGATCAAATTGTATCTGACCAAAATGCGATCGCTGTAGGTACGTGGTAGGTTCGTGGTGATAATGGCGAAGTAGAGTTCTTTGCAGATGAGTGATCTACATAGAAAAATAATAAACCTTTGTGTAATAATTTGCAGCGTTTTTTTTTTTTTTTTTTTTTGTGGAGGGGGAGTCACTCTTAAAGCTTTTCTTCGTGCAAAACAACCTCATGCGTAAAACCAATTATTAGTAGGGTTCCGGTATGGCTACGGTCGTTGGGGCGTCGTCGTTTGGCTGTGGAGTTTGGACCAAATTCTGCGGGGTTCGTGGGTTCAAGGCTCATCGCCGCCGGCAGGAATGGCAGTTGGACGAAAATCCAAACTGAAATGGTTGTATATTTCACTTTACTTCCTTATCTAATTATTAGTAGGTACCTAAAACTCTAAAAGCCGGAGTTACAGGTAAGCCAATTGACCATACTTGCAACAGTTCTGATCTCACCCTCCCGGTTTCAATATAAAAAAATTGAGCAAACCGGTAGAGACGGAGCCGTTGGGCGATCAAAATAATCACCTTAAGTGGTTGTATAGCTGAGGGGGAAACAGCTGTTCGCCAAGCTGCACATGCACCTTGTCTTCCTAACCTACATTTTCAAGTTTCCGCCCTCATACCCTGCATAATTTTACACCGTACGAAGAATGCCAGACGCCCTTCTGACCAGACACATGATGAATCTCCCATTAAATTAATGAACGGGTACCTCCACAATTTTTTGCCCCAACGTTTTTTCACGTCATTTTTCCTCAGACTACGTTACATATTGGCAAAAGTTACAATTTCTATCATAATATGACAATTAACATATGACAATCAACTTATCATGTTGATTGATAATCAATCTTTGCCAAAAGTTACTCGCATGAAACGTAACAAATTAATACGAAAAAATTAATCATTTTTCTATATAGATCACTCGTCTGCAAAGAACACGGCTTTGCCATTGCTTCCACCAACCAACATGATGAAAAGCATCGATCGTATTTCGGTCAGCTATAATTTGAACGGAGATTGCAAAACCACCGAATTTCTAGCTGATTGAAGTTTTTGTTGAGTTTCAAGGTTTTACTTCATGCTCACTACCACATTTATGAATAATGCGTATTTTATGTACGAAAAACGAAGGTTTTCTTCAAAAAATCCACTTTCTAGCAGTCGGAATCATTTGAAAGTATTACTATTGGATTCAGCGTAAATAATTACATAGAAAATGATACCAAAATCGTCAAGCCATTTTGAGATCGAGGGGAACCATAAACCGGCTTGAAACACTGGATTTGCTTGTAAAACACACGTTTTCTGGCATTCAAACTTGATTTACTCTTCCAATTTGAATGTTAAAAAGAAAAATTGAAAAGCTGACAATTTGAGCATGTTTTCTCCGAAGAGCGCCCATCGAAATGAGCAGGGATTTAGAGTGAAAACTTTGGTCAAAGAAAGTCGAGTTACAAAAAAATTAAAGTTTGCTTTTTGACTTGATTTTTTGAAACTAATTTATTGCTGAAATATTTTGATTTTTCACTAGGTAGCTTAGGAATTTACCGCTTTTTCTAACGGTGTAGTCAGATTTGAATTTTCAGGAGAAATAAGGGAGTTATGACCATATCAGTGCCGTAAGGTCGAAAACGCGAAGAAAAACTTTAAAGTGAAAAAAAGGAATTTTGAGTGGGTTAAAAGAAAATTGCTAAGATACATTTTTTGTTGGAAATACCTTGTAGAATCGAACCCTGAAGTTATGCCCATTGAAAGTGTAGACACCCTGTATAGATGATCCGATGCATAGTAGTTAATCTCAAAACACCAATCTTTAATCCTAGGACAATCCTAGACAATTTCATCGAATTCGGATGAAAAATGTAAGTGTCATGGCTGTTACAAGGATTTTACGTTTGCGAATGCGCAGAGGCTACTGTAAATTTTAAGGTCATATCTTGTGTGTATTTTATTACATCATTTTAATTTTCAAATTACACCTACAAAATGGACATGTCCACGATCTTTTGTTTTTTCCCTCTAAAGGAGAAATTTCTTCGTTCTTCCACATAAACTTGATATTTCACAGTAAAATTGCCCATGTCAGTCCTCCGTAGGCTAACATTCCATCGAAAAGACAACCCATTCAAGGAGTTCTATGAAGATTTTTGAAGGTCGAAATCCAGAAATGTTTAAATTTCATACAGGTTTGTAAATTTGATACCTAGTTAATTACTGGTAAGTAAAGTAGATTTCCTACGACTAGTTCAGATTTTGCATTTATTCGTTCACATGGATTTCCAATTTTTCCATGAAATTCTACGAAGAATGAACTATTAAAAATTAAGTAATTTTTATTTTGAAGAACATAATAGAAGATTATCATAATTGAGGATTGGTAACCAAGCAATCAATTTTGAGCAAAAATAAATAGGACAATAGTCCTAATTAGGCCCATTTCGTCTCTATTTATTTACATTTCATGTACATTATATTTCGTACTCTACGATAGCGGTCGTATTCTTATCTCCACTTGCATGTTACAATTGATTTATCTCATGAGAGGCATTATCAATAATCTTTGGACACATTTTCCATATTTTGTTTTATTATTTTCAATAATAAACCTTTGGAATTGACCAAGAAAAAAAATTTTCTAACACCCCCTCAAAATTTGCTGGTTTAAGTTTCAAGGTGCGTAGAATCCAAAAATCGAATAAAAATTTGGCCGTCCGTCCGCCGTCCGCCGTATGGGGCACTTTCCTCACTTAGCATTTTTTTCAATATTCTTTATTGCACCAAGTATAACTTATTAACAATATTATTTTGGAAATATGGACATATATTCAAATTGAGAGGCATTATCAATAATCTTTGGACACATTTTCCATATTTTGTTTTATTATTTTCAATAATAAACCTTTGGAATTGACCAAGAAAAAAAATTTTCTAACACCCCCTCAAAATTTGATGTTTTACGTTTCAAGGTACGTAGAATCCGAAAATCGAATAAAAAAATTTCCGTCCGTCCGCCGTACGCCGTACGCCGTACGCGGCACTTTTCTTAGCAACACTGGACCGATTTGGTTCAAATTTGGTATATGGGCTCCATTTGGGGTCTAGTTGTGCCGCGAAGCTTTTGGTTGATGTAGGTCACTTCTAAGGGGTGAAAATTAAGGGTTGAAATTTTCAAGAGTGCCCTAGCTCGAAAACTCTCGAAATAAAGGTATCGTTTTTTCACCAATTTTAAATAGTACAGAATTTTTAAAAATTTTTGAGACCACCCGGAGCTCTGTAGGACAATCCGTTCGGTCCCTACGAGTATTTGAAGGTTTTCCTTCGATAAAACAGAATCATGAGTGTGAATCGCAAAAGAGGTCTAATCGCCGTTCAAATTTTATCTGACTAAAATGCGATCGCTGTTCATTTCTTCGATTTGTATACAGTTTTGCCTTCTGCGTAACCAGTAATCAAATTTCCATATCAAGCTTTCTATTTTTCGAATCGAGTGTGAAGCGTTTAGTTCTTTCTAATAAACTTGATTGTGAAGGCGTGAAGCCATTATAGTGTGGTAGGTAGTACCTACCAATAGTTGGTAGGTAAAAAAAAATTGGTAGGTAAAAACAATGTTTGTAGGTAAAAAAACGCTGCAAATCATTGCTCACTGATCAGCTGAGTGAGCTCCGAAGCCATTTTCAATGCTATTGAATGGAAGTGCTCTTCCAGGCGTCTCCAGCATTCGAGGATATCTTCTTCACTCCTCACATCACTGATCAGCTGAGTGAGCTCCGAAGCCATTTTCAATGCTATTGAATGGAAGTGCTCTTCCAGGCGTCTCCAGCATTCGAGGATATCTTCTTCACTCCTCACATCACTGATCAGCTGAGTGAGCTCCAAAGCCATTTTCAATCCTATTGAATGGAAGTGCTCTTCCAGGCGTCTCCAGCATTCGAGGAGATCTTCTTCACTCTTCTGATCACTGATCAGCTGAGTGAGCTCCGAAGCCATTTTCAATCCTATTGAACGCAGGAGCTGAAATTTAAGAGGGAAGGTCAAGGGAGAATACAGATGGTGGTAGGTGCTATTGATGGAGAACCAGTGATCTATACAGAAGGATGATCTATACAGAAAATAATAAACCTTTGAGCAATGATTTGCAGCGTTTTTTGAATTTTAGAAGGAGTTCTTCCTTCTTTTTTTTTTTGATATGGGCTTTCCATCTAAGTTTGGCGTCTAGTGTCATGCCTAGGTATTTGGCTTCATTAGCATTCGGAATAACTTTTCCCATGAAATGTACCGGAATATGCTCGATTCTCTTGTTAGTGAAATCGTCATGTATCGACTTAGTTTCATTTGTTTTGATTCTCCATTTTGCTGTCCACTTTTGTATGGTGGATATTGTTTGATTTAACTTGCTGGTGGATTCAGCGTTACATTCTCCGACTGCTAAAATCACTCCCACTTAGCATTGACCGATTTTGATGAAATTTGATATGTAGGCTCCATTTGGAGTCTAGTTGTGCCGCGAAGATTTTGGTTGATTTAGATCACTTCTAAAGAGTTGAAAAATAGGGTTTAAAATTTTTAAAACGCCCTAACTCAAAAAATTTTGCTCTAAAGATATTGTTTTTCCATCAATTTAAGATAGTATAGAATTTTTTGAGACCACGCGGAGCCGTGTAAGAAAAACTGTTCGTTCCCTACGAGAATTTGAGGTTCGGACTCACGATAAATCTGAAACACGAGTGTGAATCGCCAAAGAGGCCTAATCTCCGTTCAAATTAACTAAGCTTACTTCCCCACAAACATCGAATGATATGTGGCAGGGATTTGAATCAATTTGAACCAATCACAGCTCAACATATCAACTCACTACCAATATGTTACCGTCTGCTGCTATGAAAAACACGTATTCGCGGTTCTTCCGGATTTCAATATCGTTCCAGGCAATATATTATGAGAGGACCACTCCTAACTCCGCTTGATACCTACATTATGCGGCGCAGTATTGAAAATCCCGAGGTCAGTTTCCTCTCAGCTCCTTCCTCGCATCCTGTTTATTTAGGATCTCACGGAAAATCCCGAGATGCTCGGAAAGTGAAGAAGGTCCGCCAGCGGGGAAGTGGGAGCGAGAGAAGGGGCAACCGAGCGGAAAATGCACGAAAACCCTTGTCGGATTTGAATTATTTATTTCTTCCCGTGACCAGCTGTTGTTTTTTGAGAGGAACCTGCCCGACATTGGAATACTTCGGGATCCTCGTCACGGTCAGTAGCCGGTACAAATATGGAGGAGAGGAAAAAAGACGGGAAACGGATACCCATATCCTTATATGAAAACATGCAGGCTTCGTCTAAGAGAACGGTCGTATTTCCTAATACCATCAAATTAATGCCTCAGGAGCGCATTAGATTTCCACAATATTAAATGTATAATTATTATAACGTAACATGTATGATATTTGAGGAAGAAGAAATATTATAATACATTATTATTTGGAATAAAAGTTTCCTCCGTGTTATTATTATTTTATTCACTATTAATCTTTTTTTTCGTTTTATTCTTATCGCAGTTTTGGAGATTTTAACAGAATTTGGTTTAATAGAACCGTATGTTGTGAAATGATTGAACGTTGAAATATCGACCAGTTTCATTTATGCCAACCCTATGTATCGTAATTTTGGTAATTTTCTATATTAAAATCTGCGACTCGATTAAGAAGTTGTTTTCGAACATGGTTACGATCCTTCGCTTTTTCTCAGTATCGGACTGTGATAAAGACAATAACCAACCATCGTGGAACCAGCTCTACTGCTCCGTGAAAATTTGAGTAAAATCGTGAAATTTGATCATGACTTCCCAATTTTGGTTTATTGTTTTCAATGATGAACCTTTGGAATCGACCAAGAGAAAAAAAATTTTAACACCCCCTCAAAATTTGATGGTTTACGTTTCAAGGTACGTAGAATCCAAAAATCGAATAAAAATTTGGCCGTACGCGGCACTTTTGCCACTTAGCATTTACCGATTTTGATGAAATTAGGTATGTAGGCTCCATTTGGGGTCTAGTTGTGCCCCGAAGCTTTTGGTCGATGTAGGTCACTTCTAAGGGTTCCAAAATCAATTTTGAAATTTTGAAAACGCCCTAACTCAAAAAATTTCGATATAAAGGTATTGTTTTTCCTTCAATTTAAGATTCTATAGAATTTTTTGAGACCACGCGGAGCTCTGTAGGACAAACCGTTCGCTCCCTACGAAAATTTAAGGGTTTATATTGAAATATATATCTTGCTAGAAGAGCGATTAATAGCATGTACAGGTCTGTTTTCAGACAGCACACCGTCCCACTGAGCTCTAAGTACAGGGTGTTTATGGCTGCGGTCCGAACTATCTTGACATACGCCGCGCAGATCTGGGGTCACAGGTACTATGGAGAGGTCGAGTGGGTCTTGTCGTGTTTCGTGAAGATGCTGGCGGGCCTCCCTGCTAATACCCCGAACTATATGGTGCAGCTCGAGGCGAACGTGGAACCAATCTTTGCCACTACATTAGCATTGCACTGTGAATATATTCAAAGAGTCTTAAAGATGCCAGGTTCGAGATACCCTAGGATGGTTGCAGCGGAGATAATGAGGAAAGGAGTTTTCTGGGCCGCGGAGATGAAAGCACTCGCCGAGAGCGGTGGCTGTCCCCTCGATTTGAACCCGGAGGATCCCGGGGGTTGGAGGGCCCAGACAGACAGAATAATAACCGCACTTGGGAATAGTCAGCGTAGAAAGACGGAAGAAAGAGCTTTAAGGTCGAGCAACATGCTGTACAGGGAGCTTAATCTGAACGTTCAGCCCATAAATATGCGGGAGAGTCACCAAAAGTACCCATTGCATGTGCTTAGATGGGCTGTGAAGCTGAGGGGCTCGCTGCTGGCTCTCAATCATCGACCTTTTCTGCCAAACTACCAAAGACGGGAGGAGTGTTCCATGTGCAATATGGGGGTGACGGAGGACGTATACCATTTCATAGGAGAATGTCCTATATTGAGCGAGTTCAGGTTCCCTTACCTCGGAGCTGGTCGATTGGGGCGAGATGAGATTATTCACATCTTGAATGGTAGAGGCTGGGAAGCACTAGCGCGATACTGCAAAGCAGCTTGGAGATATCGTTGCGGACTCGTGGCTGAGTTTAATTGGTAGATTAAACAGCATAGAATAAGTAGCCATTCGCCTACTCCCAACTGACGGATTATATCCATAGTTGTAGTAATGCTGGAGGATGTGGTTGGGCTACATCAGGAATTCGTATTATTTCTTGTGTTTTATTTTTGTTTGTTGTACATTGATAGGTATTGGGTATAACCAGAAAGGTATTGATATGCACTATTTTGTTAATTGTTAATTGTTAGAATAAATTAAGTAGGTAGGCATGATAGTATAAAACATAATAAATGGCATTATTGTACAACTGGTCTACGTAGTGACCTGAGTATGATTTAATTAATAAAGCATTTTTTTCTATCTATCTATCTCTATCTATATATATAAATCAAAACACGAGTGTGAATCGCAAAAGAGGCCTAATCTCCGTTCAAATTAGAGCTGATCGAAATGCGATCAATGGTTGGTGATTTTGATTTTTTTGATTTTTTTTTCGATTTTTTTTTCTTTTTTTTCATATTGGATGGTTGGTGATTTTGTAGACGAGTGATCTATATAGAAAAATAATAAAACATTGTGTAATAATTTGCAGCGTTTTCATTTTGTAAGTAAAGTCGCGGACGTCATCAGCAGCTTTCCAATGTGCAAATCAAAATGTATTCCAGATTTGCGCCACGTGTTCCTTTATCGACAGCTGACATCCCTTTGTCTCGTGTTCCTACGATATATCTATGATTTTACTAGTGTCTAGCCGAATCTGCAAATTATACTGGGCCTATATAAATGGCGGTTGGGCTTATATTTAATGACTGTATTGATTAATGTAAAAACCTTGTTCTTTACATTAATTAACCTTAATCATTAACCTTTACTCTTTGTATTGAACCATGTTCTTTCATTTTGTTTCTATATCGAATAATAAGAATCGCTGCAAATTATAACCCAAAGGTCTATTATTTTGCTGTATACATCACTCGTCTGCAAAGAACACGGCCAATCGACTACTCATATACTAGTTTACAATCAAGTTTTTTTTAAAGAAATGAACGCTTCACACTCAATTCGAAGAAATTCGTTCCTAACTTCGTTAGAAAGTTTGATAACTGGTTGCTAAGGACGAAAAACTGAGTACGAACTAACAACGGTCGGTTTCGCTCAGCTAAAATTTCAGCGGAGATTAGGCCTCTTAACAATTCACACTCGTGTTTCTGATGTATTGTGAGGCGGTGTTAAAATTAGTTAGCATGGAACATGGTTTAGCCTTGACCTAACTGACCAAAAGTGTCATTTTTCGGGAACGGAAACTAGGAACGGTATCGAGTCACGGAATTTTGCATAGTCGTTGATATGGCTATCGAAATAGCAGAATAGGTTTGATCGCATTTTCCCAAATAAAAAAATAAAATTAAGCAGAATAAGAAAGGGCGGTTAAAGCATGGTCCATGATTCTTGAATTTTTAGCCGTAGGCTCTAAGCGAAAAGCATCTGGGGGCTACCTGGGGAGGCCCGAAGGGCCGAGTTTTCTTGGTCGATTCCAACGGTTCATTAATGAAAATAATAAACCGAAATGTGTATCTATCTACAAGAAGAAGATGTAGACCGTTCATTTAGGACTTAAAGAGCACACTCCTGAGACATAAATGAAAACCTAATTAACGAGAATTGACCTTATCAAACTGAAGAACAGCGAATAAATCAGAAAGGCGGTGAAGAAAGAAGCTGATAGAAACGAAAGGTGCATTGAAGCTGCTGACTTCAGATTTCCCTTCCACTGAGAGCGGTATCTCGGGTCACACTCGACCGTTCTTGAATGGGCTTTCATTCAAACCTTTTTCTAAGTGTGGGAGTCCATCTGGAAAAGCCGAGGGCCTTCTTTTCAATAGAGCTTTAATCGTCAGAGGGTGCGAAAGGCTACGGTGATAATTAACAAGTTATCGGGTTGCTAGTTTGATTTTTTTTTTTTTTTTAAATTTTGGTTTTTAGGAACCACGATTGAAGATTCTTTAAAAATCAACTCGGAATCGTAATAGTATGGAGAGGAATCCGCTTGAAGAAGATTTGCCTCAAGGGAAGTGTCACGTGTATGTCAAGAATAATGAATGTATGTGGGTCATTTTCCTAGAAAGGAACAATCGGTATCCCAAGATTTCAGAAAACTTAAAGTTCGACTCAAGTTCTGCCTAAAATCAGGGATTAACCTCACACCATACTGATCACACCATACCCCTACCAGTGGGACTCTTAATTAATTAATTAAAAATTAAAGAAGAAAATCTATCGAAAGAAACCTATTGGCGTTGTTTCCGCTAAAGGAGAATACTCGGAACCCCATCTCCATGAGGAGCGAGAACTGGGAGTTATTCCAAAAATTGAACCAGGTCGGGACGCAGGTGTAGAAAAGGGTTAAACCAACGTGGAACACGGTTTTTCTGATAGCAAACTAGAAACCTCCGAATGTAACCAAGTAATCTCAATTTATCGGTTTTTCGAGCCAAAACTTGGTACCAGGGGATTTTTACGGTTGCTGAATACAGTTTTGAGGTCGAGAAATGTAAAGTTTTGGTTTATTATTTTCAATAATAAGCCTTTGGAATCGAGCAAGAAAAAAAAATTTTAACCCCCCCTCAAAATTTGATGTTTTACGTTTCAAGGTACGTAGAATCCGAAAATCGAATAAAAAAATTTCCGTCCGTCCGCCGTACGCCGTCCGCCGTACGCCGTACGCCGTACGCGGCACTTTTCTTAGCAACACTGGACCATATGGACAATATGTGTCCATTGGACCGATTTGGTTCAAATTTGGTATATGGGCTCCATTTGGGGTCTAGTTGTGCCGCGAAGCTTTTGGTTGATGTAGGTCACTTCTAAGGGGTGAAAATTAAGGGTTGAAATTTTCAAGAGTGCCCTAGCTCGAGCACTCTCGAAATAAAGGTATCGTTTTTTCACCAATTTTAAATAGTACAGAATTTTTAAAAATTTTTGAGACCACCCGGAGCTCTGTAGGACAAACCGTTCGGTCCCTACGAGTATTTGAAGGTTTTCCTTCGATAAAACAGAATCATGAGTGTGAATCGCAAAAGAGGTCTAATCGCCGTTCAAATTTTATCTGACTAAAATGCGATCGCTGTTCGTTTCTTCGATTTGTATACAGTTTTGCCTTCTGCGTAACCAGTAATCAAATTTCCATATCAAGCTTTCTATTTTTCGAATCGAGTGTGAAGCGTTTAGTTCTTTCTAATAAACTTGATTGTGAAGGTGTGAAGCCATTATAGTGTGGTAGGTAGTACCTACCAATAGTTGGTAGGTAAAAAAAAGTTGGTTGGTAAAACAATGTTTGTAGGTAAAAAACGCTGCAAATCATTGCTCACTGATCAGATCACTGATCAGCTGAGTGAGCTCCGAAGCCATTTTCAATGCTATTGAATGGAAGTGGTCTTCCAGGCGTCTCCAGCATTCGAGGATATCTTCTTCACTCCTCACATCACTGATCAGCTGAGTGAGCTCCAAAGCCATTTTCAATCCTATTGAACGCAGGAGCTGAAATTTGAGAGGGAAGGTCAAGGGAGAATACAGATGGTGGTAGGTGCTATTGATGGAGAACCAGTGATCTATACAGAAGGATGATCTATACAGAAAATAATAAACCTTTGAGCAATGATTTGCAGTTTAAATTGCAACGAAAAATTCAAATTAAATTGTTAACAACTTGAAAACAGTCTTTTATCTGCCACCATCACCGGCAGATGAAAGACACAAGTTCCTGGGTGGCACTTAGGTTTTTCAGCTTTTCCCGCGTTCTGGTGCTGTTCTGCTGAAGTGTAACCATATCGCTGGAACCAGCTCGGTAGAAACAAGAACTAGAGACCAAAAAGAAAAAATAATTTCGATTTCTTACCGATTCACAGAGGGCAGATGAAAGACGGTGACTGTGACACCACGTTTTTGCAACTGAAACCACCTGTGCACGCCTACACATAGAAGAAATACGATTCCCGCCGCTTTCATTGATAAGGCTGGACGTCCACTAAACGCGATTTCGCGCGAAAAGCCGTTCGCGCGAATACGCACTCGTTTGTCAGTTCTCAGCTTCGCGCGAAGGAAGCCCATCCACTATATGCGAACTCTGGCTAAAAACGCTTCAGTTCATTTTCGGGATTTTCTTGTTTTGGATTTTTATTGTGTTGCTGAGGTGAACAATGCCACTTGCAGAGCGTTTAATGCAACTGTATGCATTGGAGTCTCCGAATATGGTGAGAAGAAGACGAGGAAGAAAGAATTGGCGTAAGAAAAGAGTGGGTGAAAGACCTTTTTTTTGCAGAGGAGACAGTGTGGAGAATGGGCCAATTTACAGCAAGACTTGTCGCCAGAGAAATTTTTAAATTATTTTCGGATGAGTGAAAATACATTTGAATATATTCTGTCCAAAATAAAGGACCGTTTAACGAGACATTCAAACTTTCGAGAGACAATCTCGCCAACTGAACGTCTTGCAGTAACCTTAGGTAAGTGAACACGTATATCAAGAATAGTAATTAAATACAAAATTTTATTAAATTGTTGAAGTTCAATTGTGGCATAATTACAGCGCATAAGCAATAGAAAAGACATTCATGGGTCAAAATTAGAGTAATATTGCTGGATGTTGAATGATTCACCATGTTTGAATTGGAAGAAGGGGATGAGCCCGCTGATGAATAGTTGGCAAAATAATTTGGTGATGGACCGATTGTATTCCCACCCCAGAACAATTAATTTTTCAACATCCATGCCGAATATCGCCGATCACGCCCGTCTGAATTCAAACTAGATTGAAAATTTTCGCCTTCGCGTTAGTTTGCCCAAACTCGCGCGAAACTAACGCTCGCAGTGGACGGGATCCCACTTAAACCCCGCTGTTTGAAATCAGGCGAACTGTTCGCGCCAAATATCGCCTTTTCGCTTGTTCTCCCTTCGCTCGAAATCGCGTCCAGTGGACGTCCAGCCTAACTTAACAACTAACCTCGCCTCTTACAGTAGTAAAACCGCGGGAAACGATAAAAAGCCGCCAAAATACGGAAACACAAAAAAGGCAGATAAAAGACAGAAACCTCCGGACAAGCACATTTTATCCTCCTGCTCACTTTATTTGCTTCTGAAAAAATCTGCAAACCCATATTTTTTATGTCTAGTTATATGCCATAAAGAATCACTACAAATTCAGGCCGCTGCTCTCATAGGTGATTCACAGTGTTCAAGCAAAGTTGACTACCTAGGGGTCCGGACATGGCAGATTACTGGACATTTAGCAGTTTAAACTTTAATTTCTATATTTAGCGTGAATAAGTGCATATTTTATTGATTGCCCGAAGTAGAACAAAGTTGATAGTTTATGGAGAATTTTTTTTAAACGCCTAAATCATAAATGGGCATTCGGAATCTTCTCTGGCCAACGATTCGCCCTTTCTGGGAAAATGACCCATTTACCTTAGCAATTTTGATCTGAGTGTCAGTTAATCTATGAGTCCTCAAATCCTTATAACGGGTAAGACTAAACGAAGTAATGGTTAAAGTTCGTCGAGATTCTCTGCAAATGCCCGGTTTGGAGTGAAGATGGTTTTATGAATTGCATTGCCCCCAAATTGATATCAGTTTCTGCGCATGCGCGACATGAAATCTGTCAAGCTTCCACATTTGCAGTGTCATTTCAGTGAACATTTCTGGAATTATGTGTTCAAGCAAAGTTGACTACCTAGGGGTCCGGACATGGCAGATTACTGGACATTTAGCAGTTTAAACTTTAATTTCTATATTTTAGCGTGAATAAGTGCATATTTTATTGATTGCCCGAAGTAGAACAAAGTTGATAGTTTATGGAGAATTTTTTTTAAACGCCTAAATCATAAATGGGCATTCGGAATCTTCTCTGGCCAACGATTCGCCCTTTCTGGGAAAATGACCCATTTACCTTAGCAATTTTGATCTGAGTGTCAGTTAATCTATGAGTCCTCAAATCCTTATAACGGGTAAGACTAAACGAAGTAATGGTTAAAGTTCGTCGAGATTCTCTGCAAATGCCCGGTTTGGAGTGAAGATGGTTTTATGAATTGCATTGCCCCCAAATTGATATCAGTTTCTGCGCATGCGCGACATGAAATCTGTCAAGCTTCCACATTTGCAGTGTCATTTCAGTGAACATTTCTGGAATTATGTAGTGTATATGAAAATGCTATATGCCTCGTCCACTTCTTTTTTTTTTTTTTTTAATCACACTAACTGTTGGAGAATAAATATGGAGGTAAGATACGGTGGAGGCTCGGATATTCAGGTGGATTTACCTCTCCAATCCGGCGTACTCTTTGTAAAATAGTTACGTTGTAACATGAGTGATGAAAGAATTCAGATAATTTTACTCGAAAAGTGGACGTTTCAACTCAGCAGGAATAGCAGGCGAAACCGCGCGAAATCGTCGGTGTGGAAGATGCCAAGATGAGTTCAACGCTTTGTGAGTTAACTCGGTAGTCAGAAGTTGATCAAAGCGAGCGAGCGAGAAGGGTGAAGCGGGAATGCCATTAGTACAAATTTCTAACTCACCTGTAATCAAGAGGCAAAGGAACGTCTGATGACACACAGGAGCGGGGCCCGACCTCAGCAACCACTGCAAACCGTTATATGTTACATCGTCGGTCGAACTGATAAACGTGAGCCACAAGCAATCCTTTACGGTGTTCTCTTGTTGGTGATGGGTACTGTGACACTCGTTATTTTCACTCTCATTAGCTTACATTGTTGTAAAGTCACATCCATATAATCTACATCCATGTACCTTCTTAGATAACCACTCGGCAACCTCGTCCTGTTACTTTATTGTATTGAGTTTATAAAAAGAGCACGTTCTTTCAGTTTTCGATTCCCAAGTTTTCCGATTTAATAATTCAAATTAATTATTAATCTAGGGTTCATATTAACCCAGAACCAACATTTTATCGACGATTTTTACGTTCTCGCGTGTGACAAGTGTAGTTGTCGTTGATTTCTCGCTCGTTCCTCAGTCATTAATCTGAGACTTCGCGGATTGTCAAAATGTCTCGACTTCATGGCATTTATTTCGACGAAACTGGTGATTTCACCGTATTTCACACAAAGTTGAAAAACTATTTCGTCCGGGAAGATATTACAGAAGAAGAAAAACAAAAGGCGACCTTGCTAACTGTTTTATCAGACACGGCAGTTAAACTTCTTGAAAGTCTGTGTTTTCCTGACCCGTTAGACAATGTCTTGTACAAAAATTTGATTAAGATTTTGCAGGAACATTATGCGCCTCCCAAATCATATTTTAGCCACAGACATTTGTTCTACTGTGCTGTAAAACGATCTGATGAGTCAGCTCGTCAATGGGCTGCCAGACTCCGCACCTTGGCTGCTGAATGCAAGTTTGGCGAAGAGCTGTCAATTGTGTTGAGAGATAAATTCGTATCAGGCTATGGGGAAGGAAAAGTGCAAGATAGACTTTTTGAAGAAGACGCATCTTTGAACACGTTAACTTTGAAAAATGTTGTTGATCTCGCATCTGGAAAAGAAGCTGCTAATGAGGAACGTAAACAAAGGGTGAGCTTGCAAGTTAAACCAGAATCTGGTGTTTTCCTACACAAAGGTTCTAAAAAGAAGCATGCACCCCCTCATAAGACTAGTTTTCAAACCCATAGTAAGCCCTGTGATCATTGTGGCCGTAAGAACCATATTTCAGACAAATGTAAATTTAAGGAATATTCATGTAATGTTTGTTCCATCAAGGGACATTTGGCCACCGTTTGTCCTAATAAGAAATCTAAGGGAAAGTCAAGATATGATAAAGGAAAACACAAGTATTTAGAGAGACACGACGATCGTGACAGTAGTGATGACGAAGTTACCCTCAGCGATACGTTTTTCAACATTATGACGTCTGAAACGGGTTCATCACCCTACAAGTTGACATTGGAAATCTGTGATAAGCTACTGACGTTCCAAATTGATACGGGGTCCCACTACAATGTCATTAATGAAACGTTTTTCAAACAGCATTTTAACCACTTGAAATTGTCGAAAAATGACTTAAATTTGACTGATTATGTGGGTCACCCCATTATTCCCATTGGAAAATTTTCAATAAAGGCCAAAAATAAAACTACTTCGTGCATACTCACATTTTATGTAGTAGATAAGGGTGGACCCCCACTAATAGGACGCCAAGGTCTGCATGAGATAAAGTGTTCATCATTTCTGCACATTACCTGTGATGCAGCAAAATTGTTTCCAAATGCTCCGGCTGAAGTTCAAAAGATTTTGAAGAAATTTGCCAGTGTGTTTGATGAGAGTGTGGGAACATTTTCCAAGTACAAGATCACACTGAAACTGAAGGAGGGGGCAAAACCTGTTTTTTTTAAGGCCCGCCGTTTACCGTTTGCTCTTAAAGAAAAAGTGGAAAATGAGATCAGTAGACTCGTCCAAGCTGGAATTATGGAACCTGTTAAATCGAGTGATTGGGCCACACCTATTGTTCCAATTTTGAAGGCTGATGGCACGATGCGCATTTGTGGTGATTTCCGTATGACCGTGAATCCCCAATTAAAGCCAAGCAGCTATATTTTGCCTCACATGGAACATTTGTGCAGTGACTTCGCTGGTGCAAGATTCTTCTCAAAAATTGATTTGAGAGATGCCTTCCAGCAGTGCGAGCTTGACGAGTCCTCACGTCCACTAACGACTATCAATACCCACCTTGGTCTTTTCCGATACCAGCGACTTTGTTTCGGAATTACCAATGCGCCGGACGAATTCCAAGAGGTGATGGAGCGTTTACTCCACGGAATTAAGGGCGTAAAGGTACTAATGGACGACATAGTTGTCACTGGATCAAGTTTTGAAGAACACAACCTACGTCTCAGCCAAGTGCTCAAGGCTCTCCATGATTCAAACTTACGAGTTAAATCTACCAAATGTAAGTTTGGAGTTCAGCACATTGAGTACCTGGGGCACATTTTTGACGTGAATGGGTGTCATCCAACTGATCGTCACATCAGCGTCATAAGGAAATGTCCCCTCCCGAAGGATGTCAATGCTCTACGCTCATTCTTGGGTATGGTTACGTTCTATGTGAAATTTGTACGAGGAGCCGCCAGAATTTTGGAACCTTTGTATTCACTCCTCCGCAAAGACACTCCATGGGAATGGACAAGTGAATGCACTGCAGCATTTAAAAAATCAAGGACATCTTGTCTTCCAAACCAGTCCTCACTCACTTCGATTCCAAGTTGCCTCTGAGACTGACAGTTGACGCATCAGCCAAAGCCGTGGGAGCGATTCTATCGCACATATTCCCAGATGCAAGCGAGCACCCCATTGCTTACGCATCAAAGTCACTAACAGACGCTCAAAGGAAATACGCCCAAATCGAGCGTGAGGCATACGCCATTATCTTTGGAGTGACACGATTCAAGGATTACTTATATGCCAAGCAGTTTGAGTTGATAACAGATCACCGACCACTGGTGCACATTTTTGGTGAACACAAGGGTGTTCCAATATACGCTGCCAACCGATTGCAGCGATGGGCTTATTTTCTAAATGCATTCGACTACAAAGTCAAATGTGTTCGATCAGAAGAAAATACTGCTGATTATCTATCCAGAATTGAAACATCTGACCCAACAAATCCAAGGAACAGTTCAGATGAAATTTCGCACTTACATTTTGTGCAAGAGAACTGTCCATTCCGGCTAAACTGGAAGCTTATAAAACGTCAGATGAGAAACGATACAGTTTTATCAAAAGTCATGGAGAGGATTCAAAAAGGGCACAAGCTGCCAACAACTGAAGATGACCTGAAACCTTACATTCACAGGGAGAATGAGCTCACTGTTGAACAAGGGTGTCTTATGTGGGGCTACAGAGTGATAATTCCAGCGAAATTTCGACCAGCTGTCATCAAGGAATTGCACAGTACACACCTTGGTGCCACTAAAATGAAGGCATACGCCCGGAATTACATCTGGTGGCCCAAGCTAGACTCAGACATAGAAGACATAGCCAGACGCTGTGAGGTATGTTGCACAGTTCGAGGAGCACCACCAAGATCAGTCCTGCATCCTTGGCCACATCCTCACACACCTTGGACCAGACTCCATATGGATTATTTAGGCCCCATTCACGGAAATAAAATGGTGTTTGTACTTTGTGACTCAACCTCTAAGTGGATTGAGGCAAAATAGTCCAGTATGCAAATACCCAGTCGGCTGTTGAAATCCTCAGTGACCGTCTTTGCCCGCTTGGGTTACCACGCTCTATTGCATCTGATGGCGCCAGATGTTTTACGGGACAAGAGATGGGAGATTTCCTCAAGAGCTTATCAATTAAGCATCTTGTGGGCGCACCATTTCACCCACAAACTAATGGAGCAGGGGAGTCAGCAGTCAAGATCATCAAGACCTTCCTAAAAAAGGCAAGATTCGACAATGGTAGCCTGCCTCTTCAACTTGCTCTGAATAAATTCCTCTTCCATCACAGAAACACGGAACATGCAGCGATTGGAGATAGTCCTGCAAACATACTTCTAAAGAGGAAAGTACGTTCACCTTTCGATTTACTCCTACCATCTTCAGATGAATTGGTGGCAGAAAGACAAGATGAATGGGTAGCAAAGGGAGGACGGCGTTCAGAACGTTTTTGAACTTAATCAAGCAGTTTGGGCTAGAGACTACCGCATGACTACCCCAAAATGGATCAAGGCAGTTGTTTCTCAGGTTCTTGGCTCCCAAACTTACAAAGTTGTCACAGAAGATGGTTTGTCATGGACCAGACATCTAGACCAGTTATGGCAGAGAACACCACATCAACCCCAAGGCATTTCTGCAGAAGGGCAAACACCAATGCCAGTGTCAGCCGCTGCAAGACATCCCATCAACTGCAAACGAGAAGCGCCGGCTGCCAAACGGTCACTGAAATTTGATGACAATCCACAAGAGGCTAGTAGATCTAACGGGGATGAGGAACCCTTTGAGTTCTCCCATAAATCGCCATCCTCCCAAGGATCACCTCCATTCCGTGGATTCTCTCCTGACCCAGGTCCTCCACCAATTCCTTTGACTACTACAAATCAACCTACAACTACCCAGGAAGCCTCACGATGCACTACCAGATCTTTGCGCAGCGTGGTAAAGCCTCCTGACCGTTACATCCCCTAGCCGACTCAAGTGTTTTGATTTATGGTGAAGTACCTGAATTTATTTTCTTTTGGAAGTTAGAAACTTGTAATTTATTTTTGTGTAATTCACATCTATTTCTTTTAGAGGGGAGGAATGTTGTAAAGTCACATCCATATAATCTACATCCATGTACCTTCTTAGATAACCACTCGGCAACCTCGTCCTGTTACTTTATTGTATGAGTTATAAAAAGAGCACGTTCTTTCAGTTTTCGATTCCCAAGTTTTCCGATTTAATAATTCAAATTAATTATTAATCTAGGGTTCATATTAACCCAGAACCAACAGAC
>CM019177.2:33758884-33798983 GCA_009739505.2 Apolygus lucorum
ACCTCACACCATACTGATCACACACATACCCCTACCAGTGGGACTCTTAATTAATTAATTAAAAATTAAAGAAGAAAATCTATCGAAAGAAACCTATTGGCGTTGTTTCCGCTAAGGAGAATACTCGGAACCCCATCTCCATGAGGAGCGAGAACTGGGAGTTTATTCCAAAAATTGACCAGGTCGGGACGCAGGTGTAGAAAAGGTTTAAACCAACGTGGAACACGGTTTTTCTGATAGCAAACAGAACCCTCCGAATGTAACCAAGTAATCTCAATTTATCGTTTTTCGAGCCAACACTTGGTACCAGGGGATTTTTACGGTTGCTGAATACAGTTTTGAGGTCGAGAAATGTAAAGTTTTTGGTTTATTATTTCAATAATAAGCCTTTGGAATCGAGCAAGAAAAAAAAATTTTAACCCCCCCCTCAAAATTGATGTTTTACGTTTCAAGGTACGTAGAATCCGAAAATCGAATAAAAAAATTCCGTCCGTCCGCCGTACGCCGTCCGCCGTACGCCGTACGCCGTACGCGGCACTTTTCTTAGCAACACTGGACCGATTGGTTCACATTTGGTATATGGGCTCCATTTGGGGGTCTATTGTGCCGCGAAGCTTTTGGTTGATGTAGGTCACTTCTAATGGGTGAAAATTAAGGGTTGAAATTTTCAAGAGTGCCCTAGCTCGAGCACTCTCGAAATAAAGGTATCGTTTTTTCACCAATTTTAAATAGTACAGAATTTTTAAAAATTTTGAGACCACCGCGGAGCTCTGTAGACAAACCTTTCGGTCCCTACGAGTATTGAGGTTTCCTTCGATAAACAGAATCATGAGTGTGAATCGCAAAAGAGGTCTAATCGCCGTTCAAATTTTATCTGACTAAAATGCGATCGCTGTTCGTTTCTTCTTCGATTTGTATACAGTTTTGCCTTCTGCGTAACCAGTAATCAAATTTCCATATCAAGCTTTCTATTTTTCGAATCGAGTGTGAAGCGTTTAGTTCTTTCTAATAAACTTGATTGTGAAGGTGTGAAGCCATTATAGTGTGGTAGGTATTACCTACCAATAGTTTGAGTAAAAAAAAGTTGGTAGGTAAAACAATGTTTGTAGGTAAAAAACGCTGCAAATCATTGCTCACTGATCAGATCACTGATCACTGAGTGAGCTCCGAAGCCATTTTCAATGCTATTGAATGGAAGTGGTCTTCCAGGCGTCCTCCAGCATTCGAGGATATCTTCTTCACTCCTCACATCACTGATCAGCTGAGTGAGCTCCAAAGCCATTTTCAATCCTATTGAACGCAGGAGCTGAAATTTGAGAGGGAAGGTCAAGGGAGAATACAGATGGTGTAGGTGCTATTGATGGAGAACCAGTGATCTATACAGAAGGATTATCTATACAGAATAATAACCTTTGAGCAATGATTTGCAGTTTAAATTGCAACGAAAAATTCAAATTAAATTGTTAACAACTTGAAAACAGTCTTTTATCTGCCACCATCCCGGCGATGAAAGAACCCAAGTTCCTGGGTGCACTTAGGTTTTTCAGCTTTTCCCGCGTTCTGGTCTGTTCTGCTGAAGTGTAACCATAATCGCTGGAACCAGCTCGTAGAAACCAGACTAGAGACCAAAAAAAAAATAATTTCGATTTCTTACCGATTCACAGAGGGCAGATGAAAGACGGTGACTGTGACACCACGTTTTTGCAACTGAAACCACCTGTGCACGCCTACACAAGAAGAAATACGATTCCCGCCGCTTTCATTGATAAGGCTGGACGTCCACTAAACGCGATTTCGCGCGAAAGCCGTTCGCGCGAATACGCACTCGTTTGTCATTTCTCAGCTTCGCGCGAAGGAAGCCCATCCACTATATGCGAACTCTGGCTAAAAACGCTTCAGTTCATTCGGGATTTTCTTGTTTTGGATTTTTATTGTGTTGCTGAGGTGAACAATGCCACTTGCAGAGCGTTTAATGCAACTGTATGCATTGGAGTCTCCGAATATGGTGAGAGAAGACGAGGAAGAAGAATGGGCGTAAGAAAAGAGTGGGTGAAAGACCTTTTTTTTGCAGAAGAGACAGTGTGGAGAATGGGCCATTTACAGCAAGACTTGTCGCCAGAGAAATTTTTAAATTATTTTCGGATGATGAAAATACAATTGGATATATTCTGTCCAAAATAAGGACCGTTTAACGAGACATTCAAACTTTCGAGAGACAATCTGGCCAACTGAACGTCTTGCAGTAACCTTGGGTAAGTGAACACGTATATCAAGAATAGTAATTAAATACAAAATTTTATTAAATTGTTGAAGTTCAACTGTGGCATATTACATACAGCGCATAATCAATAGAAAAGACATTCATGGGTCAAAATTAGAGTAATATTGCTGGATGTTGAATGATTCACCATGTTTTGAATTGAAGAAGGGGATGAGCCCGCTGATGAATAGTTGGCAAAATAATTTGGTGATGGACCGATTGTATTCCCACCCCAGAACAAATATTTTTCAACATCCATGCCGAATATCGCCGATCACGCCCGTCTGATTCAAACTAGATTGAAAATTTTCGCCTTCGCGTTAGTTTGCCCAACTCGCGCGAAACTAACGCTCGCAGTGGACGGGATCCCACTTAAACCCCGCTGTTTGAAATCAGGCGAACTGTTTCGCGCCAAATATCGCCTTTTCGCTTGTTCTCCCTCCTCGAAATCGCGTCCAGTGGACGTCCAGCCTAACTTAACACCTAACCTCGCCTCTTACATAGTAAAACCGCGGGAAACGATAAAAAGCCGCCAAAATACGGAAACACAAAAAAGGCAGATAAAAGACAGAAACCTCCGGACAAGCACATTTTATCCTCCTGCTCACTTTATTTGCTTCTGAAAAATCTGCAAACCCATATTTTTTATGTCTAGTTATATGCCATAAAGAATCACTACAAATTCAGGCCGCTGCTCTCATAGGTGATTCACAGTGTTCAAGCAAAGTTGACTACCTAGGGGTCCGGACATGGCAGATTACTGGACATTTAGCAGTTTAAACTTTAATTTCTATTTTAAGAGCGTGAATAAGGTGCATATTTTATTGATTGCCCGAAGTAGAACAAAGTTGATAGTTTATGGAGAATTTTTTTTTAAACGCCTAAATCATAAATGGCATTCGGAATCTTCTCTGGCCAACGATTCGCGCCCTTTCTGGGAAAATGACCCATTTACCTTAGCAATTTTGATCTGATTGTCAGTTAATCTATGAGTCCTCAAATCCTTATAACGGGTAGACTAAACGAAGTAATGGTTAAAGTTCGTCGAGATTCTCTGCAAATGCCCGGTTTGGAGTGAAGATGGTTTTATGAATTGCATTGCCCCCAAATTGATATCAGTTTCTGCGCATGCGCGACATGAATCTGTCAAGCTTCCCCATTTGCAGTGTCATTTCAGTGAACATTTCTGGAATTATGTGTTCAAGCAAAGTTGACTACTAGGGGTCCGGACATGGCAGATTACTGGACATTAGCAGTTTAAACTTTATTTCTATATTTTAGCGTGAATAAGTGCATATTTTGATTGCCCGAAGTAGAACAAAGTTGATAGTTTATGGAGAATTTTTTTTTAACGCCTAAATCATAAATGGGCATTCGGAATCTTCTCTGGCCAACGATTCGCCCTTTCTGGGAAAATGACCCATTTACTTAGCAATTTTGATCTGAGTGTCAGTTAATCTATGAGTCCTCAAATCCTTATAACGGGTAAGACTAAACGAAGTAATGGTTAAAGTTCGTCGAATTCTCTGCAATGCCCGGTTTGGAGTGAAGATGGTTTATGAATTGCATTGCCCCCCAAATTGATATCAGTTTCTGCGCATGCGCGACATGAAATCTGTCAAGCTTCCACATTTGCAGTGTCATTTCAGTGAACATTTCTGAATTATGTAGTGTATATGAAAATGCTATATGCCTCGTCCACTTCTTTTTTTTTTTTTTTTAATCACACTAACTGTTGGAGAATAAATATGGAGGTAAGATACGGTGGAGGCTCGGATATTCAGGTGGATTTACCTCTCCAATCCGGCGTACTCTTTGTAAAATAGTTACGTTGTAACATGAGTGATGAAAGAATTCAGATAATTTTACTCGAAAAGTGGACGTTTCAACTCAGCAGAATAGCAGGCGAAACCGCGCGAAATCGTCGTGTGGAAGATGCCAAGATGAGTTCAACGCTTTGTGAGTTAACTCGGTAGTCAGAAGTTTGATCAAAGCGAGCGAGCGAGAAGGGTGAAGCGGGAATGCCATTAGTACAAATTTCTAACTCACCTGTAATCAAGAGGCAAAGAACGTCTGATGACACACAGGAGCGGGGCCGACCTCAGCACCACTGCAAACCGTTATAGTTTACATCGTCGGTCGAACTGAAAAATACACGTGAGCCACAAGCAATCCTTTACGGTGTTCTCTTGTTGGTGATGGGTACTGTGACACTCGTTATTTTCACTCTCATTAGCTTACATTGTTGTAAAGTCACATCCATATAATCTACATCCATGTACCTTCTTAGATAACCACTCGGCAACCTCGTCCTGTTACTTTATTGTATTGAGTTTATAAAAAGAGCACGTTCTTTCAGTTTTCGATTCCCAAGTTTTCCGATTTAATAATTCAAATTAATTATTAATCTAGGGTTCATATTAACCCAGAACCAACATTTTATCGACGATTTTTACGTTCTCGCGTGTGACAAGTGTAGTTGTCGTTGATTTCTCGCTCGTTCCTCAGTCATTAATCTGAGACTCGCGGATTGTCAAAATGTCTCGACTTCATGGCATTATTTCGACGAAACTGGTGATTTCACCGTATTTCAACACAAAGTTGAAAAACTATTTCGTCCGGGAAGATATTACAGAAGAAGAAAAACAAAAGGCGACCTTGCTAACTGTTTTATCAGACACGGCAGTTAAACTTCTTGAAAAGTCTGTGTTTTCCTGACCCGTTAGACAATGTCTTGTACAAAAATTTGATTAAGATTTTGCAGGAACATTATGCGCCTCCCAAATCATATTTTAGCCACAGACATTTGTTCTACTGTGCTGTAAAACGATCTGATGAGTCAGCTCGTCAATGGGCTGCCAGACTCCGCACCTTGGCTGCTGAATGCAAGTTTGGCGAAGAGCTGTCAATTGTGTTGAGAGATAAATTCGTATCAGGCTATGGGGAAGGAAAAGTGCAAGATAGACTTTTTGAAAGAAGACGCATCGTTGAACACGTTAACTTTGAAAATGTTGTTGATCTCGCATCTGGAAAAGAAGCTGCTAATGAGGAACGTAAACAAAGGGTGAGCTTGCAAGTTAAACCAGAATCTGGTGTTTTCCTACACAAAGGTTCTAAAAAGAAGCATGCACCCCCTCATAAGACTAGTTTCAACCCATAGTAAGCCCTGTGATCATTGTGGCCGTAAGAACCATATTTCAGACAAATGTAAATTTAAGGAATATTCATGTAATGTTTGTTCCATCAAGGGACATTTGGCCACCGTTTGTCCTAATAAGAAATCTAAGGGAAAAGTCAAGATATGATAAAGGAAAACACAAGTATTTAGAGAGACACGACGATCGTGACAGTAGTGATGACGAAGTTACCCTCAGCGATACGTTTTTCAACATTATGACGTCTGAAACGGGTTCATCACCCTACAAGTTGACATTGGAAATCTGTGATAAGCTACTGACGTTCCAAATTGATACGGGGTCCCACTACAATGTCATTAATGAAACGTTTTTCAAACAGCATTTTAACCACTTGAAATTGTCGAAAAATGACTTAAATTTGACTGATTATGTGGGTCACCCCATTATTCCCATTGGAAAATTTTCAATAAAGGCCAAAAATAAAACTACTTCGTGCATACTCACATTTTATGTAGTAGATAAGGGTGGACCCCCACTAATAGGACGCCAAGGTCTGCATGAGATAAAGTGTTCATCATTTCTGCACATTACCTGTGATGCAGCAAAATTGTTTCCAAATGCTCCGGCTGAAGTTCAAAGATTTTGAAGAAATTTGCCAGTGTGTTTGATGAGAGTGTGGGAACATTTTCCAAGTACAAGATCACACTGAAACTGAAGGAGGGGGCAAAACCTGTTTTTTTTAAGGCCCGCCGTTTACCGTTTGCTCTTAAAGAAAAAGTGGAAAATGAGATCAGTAGACTCGTCCAAGCTGGAATTATGGAACCTGTTAAATCGAGTGATTGGGCCACACCTATTGTTCCAATTTTGAAGGCTGATGGCACGATGCGCATTTGTGGTGATTTCCGTATGACCGTGAATCCCCAATTAAAGCCAAGCAGCTATATTTTGCCTCACATGGAACATTTGTGCAGTGACTTCGCTGGTGCAAGATTCTTCTCAAAAATTGATTTGAGAGATGCCTTCCAGCAGTGCGAGCTTGACGAGTCCTCACGTCCACTAACGACTATCAATACCCACCTTGGTCTTTCCGATACCAGCGACTTTGTTTCGGAATTACCAATGCGCCGGACGAATTCCAAGAGGTGATGGAGCGTTTACTCCACGGAATTAAGGGCGTAAAGGTACTAATGGACGACATAGTTGTCACTGGATCAAGTTTTGAAGAACACAACCTACGTCTCAGCCAAGTGCTCAAGGCTCTCCATGATTCAAACTTACGAGTTAAATCTACCAAATGTAAGTTTGGAGTTCAGCACATTGAGTACCTGGGGCACATTTTTGACGTGAATGGGTGTCATCCAACTGATCGTCACATCAGCGTCATAAGGAAATGTCCCCTCCCGAAGGATGTCAATGCTCTACGCTCATTCTTGGGTATGGTTACGTTCTATGTGAAATTTGTACGAGGAGCCGCCAGAATTTTGGAACCTTTGTATTCACTCCTCCGCAAAGACACTCCATGGGAATGGACAAGTGAATGCACTGCAGCATTTAAAAAAATCAAGGACATCTTGTCTTCCAAACCAGTCCTCACTCACTTCGATTCCAAGTTGCCTCTGAGACTGACAGTTGACGCATCAGCCAAAGCCGTGGGAGCGATTCTATCGCACATATTCCCAGATGCAAGCGAGCACCCCATTGCTTACGCATCAAAGTCACTAACAGACGCTCAAAGGAAATACGCCCAAATCGAGCGTGAGGCATACGCCATTATCTTTGGAGTGACACGATTCAAGGATTACTTATATGCCAAGCAGTTTGAGTTGATAACAGATCACCGACCACTGGTGCACATTTTTGGTGAACACAAGGGTGTTCCAATATACGCTGCCAACCGATTGCAGCGATGGGCTTATTTTCTAAATGCATTCGACTACAAAGTCAAATGTGTTCGATCAGAAGAAAATACTGCTGATTATCTATCCAGAATTGAAACATCTGACCCAACAAATCCAAGGAACAGTTCAGATGAAATTTCGCACTTACATTTTGTGCAAGAGAACTGTCCATTCCGGCTAAACTGGAAGCTTATAAAACGTCAGATGAGAAACGATACAGTTTTATCAAAAGTCATGGAGAGGATTCAAAAAGGGCACAAGCTGCCAACAACTGAAGATGACCTGAAACCTTACATTCACAGGGAGAATGAGCTCACTGTTGAACAAGGGTGTCTTATGTGGGGCTACAGAGTGATAATTCCAGCGAAATTTCGACCAGCTGTCATCAAGGAATTGCACAGTACACACCTTGGTGCCACTAAAATGAAGGCATACGCCCGGAATTACATCTGGTGGCCCAAGCTAGACTCAGACATAGAAGACATAGCCAGACGCTGTGAGGTATGTTGCACAGTTCGAGGAGCACCACCAAGATCAGTCCTGCATCCTTGGCCACATCCTCACACACCTTGGACCAGACTCCATATGGATTATTTAGGCCCCATTCACGGAAATAAAATGGTGTTTGTACTTTGTGACTCAACCTCTAAGTGGATTGAGGCAAAAATAGTCCAGTATGCAAATACCCAGTCGGCTGTTGAAATCCTCAGTGACGTCTTTGCCCGCTTTGGGTTACCACGCTCTATTGCATCTGATGGCGCCAGATGTTTTACGGGACAAGAGATGGGAGATTTCCTCAAGAGCTTATCAATTAAGCATCTTGTGGGCGCACCATTTCACCCACAAACTAATGGAGCAGGGGAGTCAGCAGTCAAGATCATCAAGACCTTCCTAAAAAAGGCAAGATTCGACAATGGTAGCCTGCCTCTTCAACTTGCTCTGAATAAATTCCTCTTCCATCACAGAAACACGGAACATGCAGCGATTGGAGATAGTCCTGCAAACATACTTCTAAAGAGGAAAGTACGTTCACCTTTCGATTTACTCCTACCATCTTCAGATGAATTGGTGGCAGAAAGACAAGATGAATGGGTAGCAAAGGGAGGACGGCGTTCAGAACGTTTTGAACTTAATCAAGCAGTTTGGGCTAGAGACTACCGCATGACTACCCCAAAATGGATCAAGGCAGTTGTTTCTCAGGTTCTTGGCTCCCAAACTTACAAAGTTGTCACAGAAGATGGTTTGTCATGGACCAGACATCTAGACCAGTTATGGCAGAGAACACCACATCAACCCCAAGGCATTTCTGCAGAAGGGCAAACACCAATGCCAGTGTCAGCCGCTGCAAGACATCCCATCAACTGCAAACGAGAAGCGCCGGCTGCCAAACGGTCACTGAAATTTGATGACAATCCACAAGAGGCTAGTAGATCTAACGGGGATGAGGAACCCTTTGAGTTCTCCCATAAATCGCCATCCTCCCAAGGATCACCTCCATTCCGTGGATTCTCTCCTGACCCAGGTCCTCCACCAATTCCTTTGACTACTACAAATCAACCTACAACTACCCAGGAAGCCTCACGATGCACTACCAGATCTTTGCGCAGCGTGGTAAAGCCTCCTGACCGTTACATCCCCTAGCCGACTCAAGTGTTTTGATTTATGGTGAAGTACCTGAATTTATTTTCTTTTGGAAGTTAGAAACTTGTAATTTATTTTTGTGTAATTCACATCTATTTCTTTTAGAGGGGAGGAATGTTGTAAAGTCACATCCATATAATCTACATCCATGTACCTTCTTAGATAACCACTCGGCAACCTCGTCCTGTTACTTTATTGTATTGAGTTTATAAAAAGAGCACGTTCTTTCAGTTTTCGATTCCCAAGTTTTCCGATTTAATAATTCAAATTAATTATTAATCTAGGGTTCATATTAACCCAGAACCAACATACATCATTCCTGTTTGAATAACAAATTAATCATATTTGTACTAAACTTGTAGGTACCTAATGACAAGAGTCTAGATGCTAAGCTTTACTATGCTAGGCTTACTATGATACAAAAGAACCTTTAGAACCTAACGAGAAAAGTCTGCCAAATGGGTGTGGCACATGGCTTACTCATATCCATAACCCGATTGTATAGATGATCCGATGCATAGTAGTTAATCAATTACGGGTGGAGTCTCTTTTTCAAGGGTTTATTACCTCAAAGGTACATGTTTCGGCGAAACATCGTCGCCTTCATCAGCCTAAAATACATTATATGAGTTAAATATAGTTAAAATGAAATAAAATTAAAGTAAATTCCTTAAACGAAAATTATTTCATCCATCTCTAAATTTGCACTATGTTTTCAGCTGTTGTGGTACAACACAATTAGCGTGGCTAGTGGAGTGAAGTGAGTGGGCATGAGATGAATATTCAAAAAACAAGAAGGTAGATCTATAATAAAAATGCAGATACTGATTTTTATTAATAACCAGATTTGATATAGGTATAAATTTAAAAATTGGTAGAATAAAATAAAAACATGACTTTACGGTTGAAGAACCGGCGAGGGCGCCCTCCAAGAATGACAATGGACGAGGAATCATGAATGCAATAGGTTATATCCTTAAATTATGTTCATTTAAGGTTATATTATGTTCAAAGGTTATATAGGTTCAAAGGTTATATATGTTCAAAGGTTATATATGTTCAAAGGTTATATTATGTTCAAAGGTTATATAGGTTATATTATGTTCAAAGGTCAGTTGAAATAAATAAATAATGAAACATTGACGAAAACTGCTATGCAGTGTAGAATTAGATTATATAATATATAATCTAATAATAATACATAAATATGTAATAATCTAATAATACATAATATATAATAATAATAACATATATTATATGTTATTATTATTTAATATTATGTATATAATTTTATTTATATTTATATTATATTAGTTTAATTTTATTTGATTTTAACTATAATATAGTTAAAATGAAATAAAATTAAACTAATTTAATTATATATTATATATTATAAATTACTAGCTGAAAGCCTGCTAAAAGCAGGCCAAAAAAAGTTGTAGATATATTAAAAAAACTCGGCCCCTGCACCCCCGGATGATTTCCGCTTAGAGCCTAATGGCTAAAATGAGACATACCTTGAAAATGTTTTTGCTCCCTCGCCCTCTTTATCTTTCTTCCACTGTAATATTTAAGCTCACTCAGCTGATCAGTGACCACTCAGGCACCTTCAGCATTCTCCATTGACCCGCCCTCTCAAATTTCAGCTTCCTGCGTTCAACAGGAGAGAAAATGGCCCTGGAGCTCACTCAGCTGATCAGTGATCACTCAGGCGCCTTCAGCATTCTCCATTGACCCTGCCTCTCAAATTTCAGCTTCCTGCGTTCAACAGGAGAGAAAATGGCCTTGGAGCTCACTCAGCTGATCAGTGATCACTCAGGCGCCTTCAGCATTCCCCATTGACCCCGCCCTCTCTAATTTCAGGTTCCTGCGTTCAACAGGAGAGGAAATGGCCTTGGAGCTCACTCACCTGATCAGTGACCATTCAGGCACCTTCAGCATTCTCCATTGACCCTGCCTCTCAAATTTCAGCTTCCTGCGTTCAACAGGAGAGAAAATGGCCTTGGAGCTCACTCAGCTGATCAGTGATCACTCAGGCGCCTTCAGCAGTCTCCATTGACCCGCCCTCTCAAATTTCAGGTTCCTGCGTTGATCAGCTTTTCAAGGTTAAAATTTGATATCGCGGCCTGGAATCGAACCCGGGACCCTACATCAGGGCGACATACGTACGTACGTACGTACGTACGGTTGGCCTTTTATGTATATAGAAGATTATAAATTATATATTATAAACTAATATAATATAATTTTAATTACATATTATGTAACTTATATAATGTATTTTAGGCTGATGAAGGCGACGATGTTTCGCCGAAACATGTACCTTTGAGGTAATAAACCCTTGAAAAAGAGACCACCCGTAATTCATCAATATGGTCACTCCATATACCCACCAAAGTAGTTAATCTCAAAACATCAATCTCTAAGTACCTTCCACTACCCCCATAGGGGACCATCTACTCGCCAATCTGAATACTCATCGAGTAGTTAACACACTCAGTACTAAGAAGTGTAAACCTGTAAGATAGTGACGAAGTTGTGACGTCACCAGCCAAGTTTAGAAACGCCAAGATTGGTGGAAGTCATTTTAGGTGTAACACTATCCAAAATGTATACAGTAACCCACAATGGTAATGTTCATCCCAACTTTAAGTAAACCGTCCCGATTAAATTTTGGGAACTCTCCGTTCACAGGTAACCAGGTTGTTATTGGAGATATACACACCTATGTAAAGACCAAAATAAATATAGAAATCCATCCAAAACCCGTTTGAGAAGGTAACGTTTACTATTTACAGCATCTTAATTACAACATCTCAGTTATAGGTAATTGAGTTGTATACACGACCACACCCTTACACGAATGAATATGCATACTCATTATGCGAAATGAATGGACATGTAAATGAGATATAAATTTCGAAGTTATCGTGCGGAGCCTTCAGAATCGGAAACTGTTTTGACGCAACAAAAGCGTGAATGCTGGAGAGGTATTTCGTGGGAGCAGCGGAAATTAATTAGCAATTCGGTGTTGTGGTTAACGGCGTAAATCACAAGGGCCGCGGAGTTTCATCAGCCGTGTGTACAGGTATTCTCGTACCTGGTACATATTATATACTACTCGACACGTGTTTACCCTTCAACAGAGGGGATTAGCTTGTTTGGAGCTTCAAGAGGATTATATTAGGATAACTTATTTTCAACGAATATTCTCAGAGTGAGCCTTTCAGTAGCGCTTGGACTCTCAAAACAATGTAGTTCTTGTTGTTATTCTCCTCTAATGTAATTCTAATTCAGTTACAAGGGTGCTTAAATGAACCCATTATTTCTTGAATTTATTATTATCATTACTTAACTCTCTGATATATTATAATTCGGTTTGAACTTTGTAAGGGAAGTACTCTTCGATAACATGAATTCGAATGGAAGTTGAACACCTCCGTAAAATTTATTTGATAAAATATTTGCGCTTTTCGATTCATTATTGTGCAAAATGAAACAGATTAAATTGATGAAAAAATGATAACTGACGAAAAATATAAAATTTAGTAAATGAGCTCCATGAGGACTCTATTACTCTTGGGTAACTACGAGTAGGTCTATTATTGCGGTTAGATACTTAGATTATAAGTTAATGAACTCAATAGTCAGCGGTTGTTCGACTGGTACACGTAAACCGTTTTTTGATGAATTGTAGTGTTTTTTAATCTTTTTGAAGAACCCTTTTAATCTTTTGTAGAACCCTGCTTGGTTTTACAGGTTCATACCTAATTAATAATAGTAAACCATAACAGATTTTTTTTTTTTTCGAATGTTCTTATTCTATGTTTTCCCTTCCCTGATCAATGTTATACTTCAATAATTGCAGTGTTTTTTCCTCGCTTCTAAAATTCCTTAAATTATTTAAGGAATTTTAGAAGCGAGGAAAAAACACTGCAAATTGATACACAGAGGTTCATTATTTTTTGATAGATCATTCGCCTGCAAAAAACACAACTTTGCCATTGCACTACCTACCAACCTAATTTCGCTTCACATTCGAGTTTAATTTAATGAAATAAACGCTTCACACTCAATTTTTGAAAAAATGGTTGCTAAGGACGCATTTTGAGGGGGTAAAGAAATTGTTTTTCTTGGTCGTTTCAAAAGGTCCATTGGTATTAGGGATGGCATATCGAATAAAATATATCGATATACGATAAAATGATACATCTTCACAGAGATATCGATACCTACGATATATCGGAGAAAATATATCGATATTTTGATACATCGGAAGACTGGAAAAACTTGTTAAAGTAGATACGTGAGTTACAATTTTAAAGCAATACAAACGTCATTTTGGAAGAAATTTATCGATATACTCGACAAATCGGAAGATTTAACTGGAAAAAACTCTTTGAAGTTAGTATTTAACCCTCTCAAAAGTTTGATGGTTTACGTTAGGTACCCACATGGTAGGTATGAAGGGATGGCAAATCGAGTGAAATATATCGGAAGATCAACTTGAAAAATCTTATTGAAGTAAGTAGGTAAGTGAATTGAAAAGTTACTAATGTCATTTTGGAAGAAATACATCCATATACTCGACGTATCGGAAGATATACTTGGAAAAACGGTTGAAGTAAGTATTCAATCTGCTTTAAAAAGTTACTGGTATGAATTATCGAAATTATCATGCCTAGTTGAAAAACGCTGCAAATTATTAAACAATGGTTTATTATTTTTCTATATAGATCACTCGTCTACAAAATCACCAACCATCCAATATGAAGAAAAAAATAAATAAATAAAAAAAATCAAAAAAAAAATCACCAACCATTGATCGCATTTCGGTCAGCTCTAATTTGAACGGAGATTAGGCCTCTTTCGCGATTCACACTCGTGTTTTGATTTATATATATATATATATATATATATATATATATATATATATATATATATATATATATATATATATATATATATATATATTTCAATATAAACCCTTAAATTTTCGTAGGGAGCGAACGGTTTGTCCTACAGAGCTCCGCGTGGTCTCAAAAAATTCTAAAAATTCTATAAAATCTTAAATTGAAGGAAAAACAATACCTTTATATCGAAATTTTTTGAGTTAGGGCGTTTTCAAAATTTCAAAATTGATTTTGGAACCCTTAGAAGTGACCTACATCAACCAAAAGCTTCGGGGCACAACTAGACCCCAAATGGAGCCTACATACCAAATTTCATCAAAATCGGTCAATGTTAAGTGGCAAAAGTGCCGCGTACGGCGTACGGCGTAAAGCGTACGGCGGACGGACGGCCAAATTTTTATTCGATTTTTAGGACGTCCCACAGTAAGACTTGGGCGTCCTTATGCGATCGATCTGGGGTGAAGTTGGACAACACTCAACGGAAAAAAAAATAACCACGCAGTAATCCGTTTTTGACCATTCTGAATCCAAATCCACGAAAAAAACCATAGGTGTATGTCTGTGTGTGTGTGTATGTAGGTGTGTGTGTGTGTGTGTGTGTGTGTGTGTGTGTGTGACAAAATCTTGTGTCGTCTGCACAGGCCTTAGTTCTCAACCGATTTTCCTGGTTCTTTTTTTGTTCGACACGGAAAACTATCTAGTTGTGCACTACGTCGCCGGAATTTCGAATTTTGCCTTTTAAGGGGAGGAAAGGGGGGGGTTAATGCTCAAAAAACGTGCGTTTTTGGGCATAATCTTGTGTCGTCTGCCCAGGCCTTAGTTCTCAACCAATTTTCGTGGTTCCTTTTTTCTTCGACGCGAAAAACTATCTACTTGTGCACTACGGCGCCGGAATTTTGAATTTTCCTTTTAAGGGGGGGAAAGGGGGGGTTAATGATTAAAAAACGTGCGTTTGCGGGCATAATCTTATAAACTCTGCCCAGGCCTCAATTTCCAACCGATTTGTGTGTTTCTTTTTTGTTTGATTAAAATGACTTCCGAGTTGTACATGATTTCACCAGAGTACCAAAATTCGCAAGGGGAGGGGATAAGTGGGGGGATAATATTCACAAAATATCCAATTTTTCAATGTTTCGGTTCCTTCACTGCTTACTAATTGTACCCAACCTTTGAAATTGAGGAAAAATTCTCATTATACCTTAGGATTTGCATGAATTACTTTCTGTATCACCATGGAAATAAAAGTGGTGCCACCATGGTGCCAGGACACCATGAACCGCATATCTCGTGGTTTTTTTTGTGCTTCACCTTGAGTACGTCGGATGTGAACCTCGACGGACCGCCTACTAAAACTAATAGATGAAAGTTCAATCTTACGACGTATTTCCGCTTTGGTGCCAGACCGGCACCATTGGTGGAGGGGGGGGGGGGGTGAACTCCAAGTCGCATGTTGGGTGTCGTAGATCATGGATTTTAAAATGCTCTTCAGATTCGAGGCTCCCATGCCGCTAGAAATGTTTTGGTGGATAAGGGTGAGGGGGGGGGGTCACTATTTCTTGCCTTAAGTAATAAATAAATTACATCGAGCGAAACAGTTTTATTGCTTACCAACTGGTTAAACTGATCTAATGCTTATCCAATGGGACGTCCCCTGGAATGCATGCATTACTAAACAATATGTTTGGATTCTACGTACCTTGAAACGTAAACCATCAAATTTTGAGGGGGTGTTAAAATTTTTTTTTTCTTGGTCGATTCCAAAGGTTCATTATTGAAAATAATAAACCAAAAGTGCGAAAATGTCATGGTTGTCAGAGCACTACGTCAGTAGAAAATTGCTTTTGGGGTTGCAAATTTGGGGATAAACTACCCTCAGGGGTCCTATAACATAATATAAAAAAATCATGAATACCCTCACCATAGCAATGTTTCATTAGCTTATAAATTGCTTCGACTCGTATAAGTATGGTTTTAATCTGGTCGTGCCTCCATTTCTTTTAGCTAAAGTCAGATAGTTGAGACTTGAGCGCCACTGTAGTGTAAACCATCATTTATGAGCTCAACAGTCTGAAATCAAACCATCACGAAGGTACCTTCAAAATTAGGAATAAAATTACTTTGTTTTCACAGGTACTGTAACAGGCGTCCCTTCTCACCTATTCATTTTAATATTTAATTTTTACTTGTTGAAAACAAGTCGCGATATATCGGTAAATATATCGATATTGACCTATAATATCAGTGATTTATATCGATATAAATAAATCGATATATCAAACGTAACATATCGATGTATGAAATATATCGATATATCGTTACCATCCCCAATTGGTATTGAAAATAATAAACCAAAACACGATAAAATTCAAGTACTTGGTACTTGGTACTTACGAAAACCAAACGATTAAGAAAAACGCTCGCCAAGTTTGTGTGGCAAATAGCTTCCTCGTATCCATAATAGTCCAGTCAAATTAGCCAAAAAAAGGGGGGGGGGGTTTGCATTAATTCCGGACAAAGCGAAACTTTTATGGGTGACTTGTGGGTGCCTATGGAACATGTTTTTAGTATATTCTACTAGATTCTCCTTGTGCTAACTTTTTGGTGCCCGAAAAACCGCGATTTTTCGGCACTTGTTTCAGTTTTTTGCCTATAACTTGTACACGATGCATCCTACGGAAAATTTTACTCCTTCCTTTATTAAACAGGATGAATTTCTGCGTCGAATGACCACCTGAAACGTTAAGATCGGTTCAGCCGTTTGGCCGAAATCGATCGTTGAAGTTTGGCGATTTTTCCCAAATTGGTTGAAAAATGGGTTACGCTCAAGTTTCAAGGCTTGTACATCAAAAACGGCGTATCCAACCAAAAAATGTCACATAATCAAAGTTGTAGAGAATCAAATTTTGTGTAAGAAAAGCATCCCCCCTTCCTCCCCCCTCCCACCCGCCCCTACCAAATGATAGAATAACGAAACAACTTCTGAGTAAACGAAATTATGAGTATTGAAAACGGTGTTGCAATCAAAAAATGTCATATAATCAAAGTGAAACGTCTGTTGTTCAACTTACTAAGGCACTGAGGTACTTGTAATACTAGAAAAGGCGAAAGAAAAAACATTCTCCTGGTCCTAACTTTTTGGTGCCCAAAAAACCGCGATTTTTCGGCACTTGATTCAGTTTTTCGCCTATAACTCGTACACGATGCATCCTACGGAAAATGTTACTCAATCCTTTATTAAACAGGATGAATTTCTGCGTCGAATGACCACCTGAAACGTTAAGATCGGTTGAGCCGTTTGGCCGGAATCGATCGTTGAATTTTGCCGCTTTTTCCCAAATTGGTTGAAAAATGGGTTACGCTCAAGTTTCAAGGCCTGTACATCAAAAACGGCGTATCCAACCAAAAAATGTCACATAATCAAAGTTGTAGAGAACCAAATTTTGTGTAAGAAAAGCATCCCCTCTTCCTCCCCCCCTCCCACTCGCCCCTACCAAATGATAGAATAACAAAACAACTTCTGAGTAAACGAATTATGAGTATTGAAAACGGTGTTGCAATCAAAAAATGTCATATAATCAAAGTGAAACGTCTGTTGTTCGACCTAAGGCACTGAAGTACTTATAATAATAGAAAAGCCAAAAGAAAAAACATCTCCTAGATTCTCCTTTTGCTCACTTTTTGGTGCCCGAAAAACCACGATTTTTCGGCACTTGTTCCAGTTTTTCGCCTATAACTCGTACACGATGCATCCTACGGAAAATTTCACTCAGTCCTTTATTAAACAGGATGAATTTCTGCGTCGACTGACCACCTTCATTTTTTAGATCGGTTCAGCCGTTTGGCCGAAATCGATCGTTGAAGTTTTGGCGATCAACCAATTTGGGAAACATCGCTTGTTGTTTCGTTATTCTATCATTTGGTAGGGGCGGGTGGGAGGGGGGGGAGGAAGAGGGGATGCTTTTCTTACACAAAATTTGATTCTTTACAACTTTGATTATGTGACATTTTTTGGTTGGATACGCCGTTTTTGATGTACAGGCCTTGAAACTTGAGCGTAACCCATTTTTCAACCAATTTGGGAAAAAGCGGCAAAATTCAACGATCGATTTCGGCCAAACGGCTGAACCGATCTTAACGTTTCAGGTGGTCATTCGACGCAGAAATTCATCCTGTTTAATAAAGGATTGAGTAACATTTTCCGTAGGATGCATCGTGTACGAGTTATAGGCGAAAAACTGAATCAAATGCCGAAAAATCGCGGTTTTTCGGGCACCAAAAAGTTAGGACCAGGAGAATGTTTTTTCTTTCGCCTTTTCTAGTATTACAAGTACCTCAGTGCCTTAGTAAGTTGAACAACAGACGTTTCACTTTGATTATATGACATTTTTTGATTGCAACACCGTTTTCAATACTCATAATTTCGTTTACTCAGAAGTTGTTTTGTTATTCTATCATTTGGTAGGGGCGGATGGGAGGGGGGGAGGAAGAGGGGATGCTTTTCACACACAAAATTTGATTCTCTACAACTTTGATTATGTGACATTTTTTGGTTGGATACGCCGTTTTTGATGTACAGGCCTTGAAACTTGAGCGTAACCCATTTTTCAACCAATTTGGGAAAAAGCGGCAAAATTCAACGATCGATTTCGGCCAAACGGCTGAACCGATCTTAACGTTTCAGGTGGTCATTCGACGCAGAAATTCATCCTGTTTAATAAAGGATTGAGTAACATTTTCCGTAGGATGCATCGTGTACGAGTTATAGGCGAAAAACTGAATCAAATGCCGAAAAATCGCGGTTTTTTCGGGCACCAAAAAGTTAGGACCAGGAGAATGTTTTTTCTTTCGCCTTTTCTAGTATTACAAGTACCTCAGTGCCTTAGTAAGTTGAACAACAGACGTTTCACTTTGATTATATGACATTTTTTGATTGCAACACCGTTTTCAATACTCATAATTTCGTTTACTCAGAAGTTGTTTCGTTATTCTATCATTTGGTAGGGGCGGGTGGGAGGGGGGAGGAAGGGGGGATGCTTTTCTTACACAAAATTTGATTCTCTACAACTTTGATTATGTGACATTTTTTGGTTGGATACGCCGTTTTTGATGTACAGGCCTTGAAACTTGAGCGTAACCCATTTTTCAACCAATTTGGGAAAAATCGCCAAACTTCAACGATCGATTTCGGCCAAACGGCTGAACCGATCTTAACGTTTCAGG
Organism: Apolygus lucorum; assembly: GCA_009739505.2. Lineage (NCBI taxonomy): Eukaryota > Metazoa > Arthropoda > Insecta > Hemiptera > Miridae > Apolygus > Apolygus lucorum. The sequence continues at coordinate 33,777,954 of CM019177.2, forward strand.
TGGTCATTCGACGCAGAAATTCATCTTGTTTAATAAAGGAAGGAGTAAAATTTTCCGTAGGATGCATCGTGTACGAGTTATAGGCAAAAAACTGAAACAAGTGCCGAAAAATCGCGGTTTTTCGGGCAACAAAAGTTAGCACAAGGAGAATCTAGTAGAATATACCAAAAACATGTTCCATAGGCACCCACAAGTCACCCATAAAAGTTTCGCTTTGTCCGGAATTAATGCAAACCCTAACTGCTAATTTGACTGGACTATAACGCTATTGTGTAGAGATGATCCTACCCATAACAGACAATCTCAAAACGTCAATCTCTAAGTATCTACGAATTTGGTCATCACAAAACGATCAAGTTTAGAGGGAACCATTTCAACAGCACAACCCTCAAATTTCCCATCAAACCGAATGGAAAGTTGAAAATCTTTCATGCTTATTAAGGATTATAAGTTGGCGCAGTAGCTACCTATGATCCAACCACAATCCAATAAATAAGGAACCGTTTAGTGTCAAAAATGCACTATCCCTGAAAATGTCATCCGATTCGGATGGAGAGTATAGGTGTTACAAGAATTCCACGTTTGAACATGTGCAGAGACTACTATCGATCAGGGAACCATTATTTTCATATGGGATCATTTACACTCTTCAACTCGCACAGTCTGTGAAAATTTTATCGAATCCAAATGGAAAATATAGACGCTATGGCTGTTTCAAGGGTTTAAGTTTCATAAGAAACCATCAAAACGCTAATTTTCTCGATCCCTTAAAATTTCATTGAAATTGGACCATAAATTCTTACAGTTTTGCCCGTTACAAGGATTTCCGCACACACAGACCTACTGACAAAGAGACACGAATTCAAAATTGTTCAGGAAGGTTCAGGAAATTTTGATTATGGAGGATGTATTTTTTTCAGCCTTGAAAAGTGAAAACACACTTCTGATACCTCGGTAGACTCGGAAGCAAAAGGTTACAAAATACTTCCATTAGTTCCAAATTAGTTGTAGGATCGATTCCTTGAAGGTCCTCCGCAGAAAGTGTTAACATTCCGTAAACGTAGGCGTGGGTGAACTGAGTAGGTATTTGTCTCAATAAATTTCAATTTCTGAGTTTGGGAACACTTAGCAGGCATGTATGAGCTAGTTGGAGATAAGTTTCAAGATTGCGAGGCCTGGGAGCTTCTCTAACCGAAAGAACGAAAGCGCCTACATAAATCATTGAAGTAATGGAAACACGGGGTTGGGGTGAGCCAATTATCTGTTTGCACAGTTTCAAGTATCCACTTGACTTGCTTTCTACCTTCAACTTAACGCCCAAAGCCGCAAACTTCGAAGGTAAAGGGGGATCCGCTCCGAAGTCTGAACTCCAAACGTCAGGATAGTTTGCCAAGCACGGCAAGAAGCCTCAAGAGTTAAGTCTCATCTCCGACCCTGCACCCAATACAACCTCTCCAACCAACTAAACCTTCGGTTCATTTCTCGCAGAGTTTCCTAAGGCAGGTTTGTGGATAGGTGAAGGGTTCAGGATCAAGGGAGGAACAGGCACTGATGGGCTCGGTCAAACCAGTTCCCTTATCTAGGGGAACCCAAGCAAGAAGGCCTCGAGACTGCAGGAGATCGGAAAACAGAAGAACCTCCGTCGGCAACGGTCGATAAATTGGATACAAACGCTCTCGGGGTTCGGTAGCCCGTAAATTCACTCTGCAGAAGAGGGGAACTTGAAGTGACCAGACTCGGGCAATACACACCGAGTTGAATCGTGCAGTCTGCCTTATAAAAGGCCAGCTAGAGGGCAGAGGTTTTTGCTCGGAGCCCAACTCTGCGTAAAAAACTACCCGAAGGTGTTGGGTTGATGGAAGACCTTGTTTATTTCGAAAGCTACCTGCCTTCCTCTCTTTTTAATGCTTAGGAGATCCCTATCTCCAGATTTTATGAAGCCTATTTCTATAGACAACACCTCCCTTATTAGAGGGTCAACGTAGTTTTTTGTTTCCATAAATTTAAGGTAGGTACACGAATTAGTGCGAAGAGCGATGATGAACGGCCTTTTTCTCCGTCAACGAAACGAGTCTTCAACTGTATCGTTTGAGAAGTCTTATCATCTTCTGAATCGTTCTCCTACTCGAGATTTTTAATGCCATTGAAATTGAATTCAAAACAAAGGACGAATATTATCTATTATTATTGAGAGTGAAGCAACTTCACAAGGGCATCAACTTAGGACATCAATAACTCAATATTAATGGTTCTCTCTGTCTGTCAAAGCGGAGGCAGGTACTCTCCAGCTGGATTTCCCTCGAACTTCTAGAGAGGATAAAAATATTTCAAGAAAACCGTGCTATAAACTTTCGTCTTATTTCCAAAATATTGTCAGAGCCGAAAGTTCAAATATTTTTCCTGATTGTGGGAGTAGGGGAGGGGAAATAGGATGCATTATGGCCACATGAGCGAACCTTCAAAATGAAATTGTCTACAGTGGACTGTGGCCGAGCAAACAAATTCATTTACTTTTCATAGGTGTTTTTTTTTTTCAACTTTTAGCTCAAGTTTGTGCTAAGTGTTTAACCCTAGAAAGGTAACGTGAGTAACATTTACTTCACCACCGCAAACTTCTGTTGATTGTGCCTAACCGGATCATATGATCAGGACCCACCACCCATCTTTTCTTCCCTCAGCTAGTTGTGAAGTTAAGGGGGTTTCAGTCGATCGCCGTTCGTTTGAATAAAAATTATTCGTGGTAGACCTGGAGATTAATATAAGAGTGCTTATAAATGGTATATTGTATGTGGTTCATAATATAAACCATTTATATAACCACACTTGGTAGTTAAAACCATCTGGCCAATGATTGGGTAAGGAAAAATTCGCATCATATCAAAAACGCTGCAAATTATTACACAATGGTTTTTTTTTTTTTTTCCTACATAGATCACTCGTCTGCAAAGCCACCAACCATCCAACAAGAAGAAAAACATCGATTGAATTTCGGTCAGCTTTAATTTGAACGGAGATTAGGCCTCTTTTGAGGTTCACACTCGTGTTTCTGATTTATCGCACGTCCAAACTTTAAATTCTCGTAGGGAGCGAACGGTTTGTCCTACAGAGCTCCGGGTGGTGTCAAAAAATTCTAAAAATTCTATATAATCGTAAATTGAAGCAAAGGCAATGACTTTATATCAACATTTTTTGAGTTAAGGCGTTTTCAAAATTAAAAAATTGATTTTGGAACCTTCAGAAGTGACCTACATCAACCAAAATCTTCGGGGCACAACTAGACCCTAAATGGAGCCTACAAACCAAATTTTATCAAAATCGGTCAATGCTAAGTGGCAAAAGTGCAGCGTACGGCGGACGGACGGCCAAATTTTTATTCGATTTTTGGATTCTACGTACCTTGAAACGTAAACCATCAAATTTTGAGGGGGTGTTAAATTTTTTTTTTCTTGGTCGATTCCAAAGGTGCATTATTGAAAATACCTAATAAACCAAAACCACCCTTGCTATCATCTAGTTATTGGCCGGCCATATATTTTCCACAGTTTGTGAAAATTCCATGTCCTGGTGGCAGAAATTAATTAATAATTTACTAATGACCATGCAAACACAAGAAAAACTACATCAAATTTGAAAACAACCACATCAAACCCTTAAGAATGAGTTGAGGTATGCTTATCGTTTTCATAAGAAACAGGTGTGATGATCATAATTCTTGGACCTTCACCACTTAAAATGAGTTTGGGCGGTTTATATAGGGCTTCACTGTAACTTTCAAGATCCAACTGCCTTCTAGAATAGACACTTGAAATGAGGAAAACATTCAAAATGATCCAAGAGAGAATTGTGTGGTAAAAAACTAACTTGAAAAACTAGATGGCCAATGACTGGGGGGTGGCCAATGATTGGTGCCTTTACCCTAATAAACCAAAATCACCCTTGCTATCATCTAGTTATTGGCCGGCCATATAATATATATTAATTAATTCCTGCCACCAGGACATGGAATTTTCACAGACTGTGGAAAATATTATTTTCCACAGTCTGTGAAAATTCCATGTCCTGGTGGCAGGAATTAATTAATAATTTACTAGTGACCATGCAAACACAAGAAAAACTACATCAAATGTGTGATAAATGTGTGATAAAAAAGAAATGTGTGATAAAACTACTCAAATTCAGTAAACCACAGAATCTCTGGAAATGCTTTCGTTGCCAATGAAAGTTGTCCATGTCCAGAGCTTGACCATGTTATAATGTAAAGTATCTTCACTGCATGCAGACACATCTGTACATGGATATGTCTTATGATGGCAATTTAAATGATCAGCTCACTCAGCTGATCAGTGACCACTCAGGCGCCTTCAGCATTCTCCATTGACCCTGCCTCCGTAACGATTCAAAGGGATCTGTTGGATGACGATACCCATTTTCCTCTCACGATCATGTTGACATCTCATTTGTTACTCACGATCATAATATGATCCACCCCACAAAAATCGTTCACCACTCATTGGAAAGCTCTCAATTTATTAAACATGGTACCTACATGGTCACTAATATGAATGTACCTGTACGGAAAGCTGAATTATGCGCATGTTTACTAACATATTATGTTGAGAGCTTTCCAATGAGTGGTGAACGATTTTTGTGGGGTGGAAAATGAGGAAGTTAGTTCCTGCGTTCAACAGGAGAGGAAATGGCCTTGCAGCTCACTCAGTTGATCAGTGATCATCAACTTTGATGATGTATAGAAGTATGTATCGATTGACCCTGCCTCTCAAATTTCAGCTTCCTGCGTTCAACAGCATCAGAAAAAAACGTTGCATTGTTTGTGTGTCGAAAATTTTGGAATGACCCCCAGAACTAAGACATATCCTTGCCAAAACTAACTTGAAAAACTAGGTGGCCAATGACTGGGGGGTGGCCAATAATTGGTGCCTTTACCCTATCTTGACGTACGTAGGTACTCGTACTACATCAAATGTAGTACAAATGTAGCATAAATTTTGTGCATGTGAAGTTCCTCGCTGTTTCAAATTTTTCGAAGGACTGTGTTGGGCAGTTGGAAGTTGACAAGTAAAGTGTGATAAGGTACCATCCTAGAAGACCAAGAATCACAGCATTTTGTAGCAACTTTCAGAATCACTCTACCGATAATAGTGAACTGAAGGTTGGGCGTAGGAAGACGTGAAATCAGCGTTATATCTTGCCAATGCGTCACTATCAAGTCGCGATCAATTATTATCCCATTTATCCAATGAGATACCCACGAAGTAAAACTCCACGTCTTGAGATTCCGCCCACATCGGTATATATGTATAATGATGAGATCATCTCCAGATCCCCGCACAATCGGAGGTGTGCCACTGCGAGAAGAGAAAATAATAAAATGTTCTCCAGGGGGGGGGGGGGGACAGTATAGCTTCTTTACATAGAATGATATGAACAGACGACATTGCAGAGTTTTGGAACCAACTCTGCTCACTCTTATTTATAAGTAATAACCAAATTTACCAGTACCCCACATAAATGGACACCCGAAGGAAATATCGGGTTTGAACGTGATCGTTGTCTGAAGATTTTAGAAACGTTTTCAGCCCCCAAAACCTCCCTTATTTAAAGGGAAATTGCGACTCCCGATTCATCTTTTCAATATAGAGGTGACAGCTGGGTCAAGCTTAAGACCTCGCTGAGGAGAATACGTAATCAGGGCGCAAACCTCCCAGAAGGTTTCGAAGGGGGGCAATAAATAAATTTATTGTTTCTTAAGCCGGATTGTTTTTCCATAAACCTCCAACCATTCCTCCTCTTCCTGGAGAAATTGGAATTTTATATTTACGACGTGAAAGGAAAAGACGTTGGTAGGGATAAGGAGGTAATGCATATTGGGTACACATATAAAGTTAGGGGAAGCCAATACGCCGGTGCCTGCTTCGTGGGTTCGGTGAAGCATTTTATTACAGTTACTTCTAATCAGCCCACCTCTCAGATAAAGAATGATGGGGTCGTTTAAATATCAGAAGAGGCTTTGCATGTTTTCGACTGATAACTGGGATGCTAGAGAGAAAATAACCTCAATCCCAAATAAAACGCTGCAAATTATTACACAATGGTTTATTATTTTTCTATATAGATCACTCGTCTACAAAATCACCAACCATCCAATATGAAGAAAAAATTGAAAAAAAAATCAAAAAAATAAAAATAAAAATCCCCAACCATCGATCGCTTTTTGGTCAGCTCTAATTTGAACGGAGATTAGGCCTCGTTTGCAATTCACACTCGTGTTTTGATTTATATATATATATATATTTCAATATAAACCCTTATATTTTCGTAGGGAGCGAACGGTTTGTCCTACAGAGCTCCGCGTGGTCTCAAAAAATTCTAAAAATTCCATAGAATCTTAAATTGAAGGAAGAACAATACCTTTATATCAAAATTTTTTGAGTTAGGGCGTTTTCAAAATTTCAAAATTGATTCTGGAACCCTTAGAAGTGGTCTAAATCAACCAAAATCTTCGGGGCACAACTAGACCCCAAATGGAGCCTACATGCCAAATTTCATCAAAATCGGTCAATGCTAAGTGGCAAAAGTGCCGCGTACGGCGTACGGCGGACGGACTGCCAAATTTTTATTCGATTTTTGGATTCTACGTACCTAGAAACGTAAACCATCAAATTTCGAGGGGGGTGTTAAAATTTTTTGCTTCCGAGTCTACCAAGGTAGCGGAAGCTTGGTTTTCACTTTTCAAGGACGAAAAAAAAAGTTCTCCAAAATCAAAATTTTCACTCGCGTTTTGCGTTTTAGACCTTTCTGAACAATTTTGGTTCAGTCTCTGTGTGTCTGTCTGTCTGTCTGTCTGTCTGTCTGTCATGAATTCCTTGTAACGCGCATAACTATGCGAAGTTATTGTCCGAATTCAATGAAATTTTCAGGGATTGTGCGGGTTGGTGTGTAGACGGTCCCCTATGAAAATCATCATCCCCGGACTGATAGAAGCGACTGCGCATGCGCAAACGTGAATTCCTTGTAACGGCCATAACTTCTACATTTTCCATCCGATTTCAATGAAATTTTCAGGGATGTTACAGATTAACTTGTTTTAATGTTTTGAGATTAACTACTATGCATCGGATCATCTATGCAATCGGGTTATGGATACGAGGAAGCTATGTGCCACACCCACTTGGCAGACGTTTTTTTTCTTGGTCGATTCCAAAGGTTCATTGTTGAAAATAATAAACCAAAATGGAGGAAAATGAAGAAAAAAATATGAAACGTCTGCCAAGTGGGTGTGGCACATACCTTCCTCGTATCCATAACCCGATTGCATAGATGATCCGATGCATAGTAGTTAATCTCAAAACATCAATCTCTAAGTACCTTCCACTACCCTCATAGGGGACCATCTACACGCTAATCTGGACAATCCTAGAAAATTTTATCAAATTCGGATGAAAAATTAAGTGAGTAGATGTATGTGATTGGATCAAAAAAATATTTAGCCTCGGCTGGGATTCGAACTCGCGACCCCTGGGGGACAGTTAGAGTTACGGCTGTTACAAGGAATTCACGTTTGGGCATGCGCAGTCGCTTCTATCAGTCCGAGGATGATGATTTTCATAGGGGACCGTCTACACACCAACTCGCACAATCCCTGAAAATTTCATAGAAATCGAACAATAACTTCGTATAGTTATGAGCGTTACAAGGAATTCATGACAGACAGACAGACAGACAGACAGACACGGAACCAAAATTGTTCAGAAAGGTCTAAAACGCAAAACGCGAGTGAAAATTTTGATTTTGGAGAACTTTTTGTTTCGTCCTTGAAAAGTGAAAACAAAGCTTCCGCTACCTTGGTAGACTCGGAAGCAAAATGGGTCAAAATCGAGCGCTTTAGTTAAACTAAGCAGTTTTTTGCTTCTCCTGAAAAGTGGCGTTTTTGCACTTAGTTCCCTTCACCACTGGACAATTCAATTGCCGTTAATGAAATAAATAATAACTGAAATTCAATTCAATAAGTGAAAACAAATTCGAAATCCCACCCATCAAAATTGAGTGTCGACATCGCACAGTAGAATCATCCCTCGGAGCGACAACTAGCAAACAGCTCTCTGGCGTGCAGGAATTTTCTCTCCCGAAGCTCCACGACGGATTATTATTACGGAAGTAGGAAGGCTTCCTGTTTATTTCCCAAGCTATTCTCCCCGAAGGGGTGGAAGCAACTTTATTTTCACACTCGCCCCGGAGTTTATATTGCTTCAAGATCCCACGCGGATTCGGCTACCGGGAAAGGCGGAGACGAGAAGCTTCTCCTCATCGGTTTGCAATTAACCGAACCCCTCCGGATAGACTGCTGCAAGCCTCTTCAATCTTCCCATGAACATCTTCAATCTTCTTCCAAAAAGACGGAGAAGGATGCGAAAAGGGCCACATCGTTAGCGAGGAAAAAGGGAAGTGCGAGGAGGCAATGGAGTGGTCTTAGGGGCGGGAAAGCCAGCACTTCTGTGATCTTACTCCTCCTCCCTCCAACACACCGCTCTTCCAGCTTTTCCCACACGATTTCCCGTTTCTTCAGTTCTCCAGGCTCTGAACCGTCTGGTTTTCTTCTTTTTTTTTAGTTCCCTAAACGCTCCTCCTGCAGGACGGGATCGTCTCTCGATCATTATCTCACTGTTGTCAAGATGAAGCCGGAGAGATTCTCGCATAGCTTCCATCTCAATCCGAGAAAAAAGGCCCTTGGTCCGATTCGTAAGGAAGAATTGGATACTACTTGGTATTAGATCGACCGAGCACATGGAAGAACACTGTAAGTAATCTTCTTAGCCTCTCTCCTTTGGAACAAGTAATAATCAGATTATTATACAAAAGATTTTATGTCTTTACTTTGGCACATGAACATAAAAGACTGCAAATTATTTCTCAAAGGTTTATTATTTTCCTGTATATATCATTCGCCGGCAAAGATTATAGCTTTTCCATAGCCATAATTGCTTCCGAATCTACCAAAGGTATTGGAAGCTTTGTTTTCACTTTTCAAGGTTGGAAAAAAACGCTGCAAATCATTGCTCAAAGGTTTATTATTTTCTGTACGGATCACCCTTCTGTATTGTTATAAACTTTCCCCACCAACTTTCTAACAAGTACATTAAGAATATGTTTATTAGTAGGTAAGTAAGACCAACCATTGTATAAATTAGTAAGTAAGAAAATGTATCATAAATGTAAAATTGTAAATATTCAGATAAGAATAAAATTCAGCACAGAAGGTCAGTAACCCGGGTTTTCCCCAACAGCCTAGGCCATTCCCCTGAGACCCTTGGGAAATCCCCAAGACACCAAGAAGGGGAACCCTAGGTCTGCTTAAATAGGGAGCTGGCCCTAGTCTAGTCACCCATTCTGATCCTGACCTTCTGTCTGACAAATCAAACTAAAATCTCTTTTAAATTGAAACCCCTCAAAACTCCTTGCTAAAACCTATTGAGTGTAGCTGTTACCTTACTTGGTAAGGTGTACTTGTCTCCTCAATATTCCAATCAGTTGGGCTGTTGTGTCCCTTCAGGAGGCGTACTTGCTTCTGATTATTATAGTAGTGTAGCTGTAGATCCCCTTCAGGGATCTCACTTGCTCCTACTAAATTATTGGTGAAGCTGTTGGCCCTCTTCAAGGACAGTAGTTGCTCCCAATAAATCTTATGGTGTAGCTGTTGAGCCTCCTTCAGAGCCTCGTACTTGCTCCCATACAATTTAGTGTAGCTGTTGATCATCCTTCGGAGATCGTACTTGCTCCTAACTATATGATGGTGTAGCTGTTGGATCTCTTCAAGATCCGTACTTGCTCCCATTATTGGTGAAGCTGTTGTCCCCTTCAGGGACGTACTTGCTCCTGATTATTATAGTAGTGTAGCTGTAGATCCCCTTCAGGGATCTCACTTGCTCCTACTAAATTATTGGTGAAGCTGTTGGCCCTCTTCAAGGACAGTACTTGCTCCCAATAAATCTTATGGTGTAGCTGTTGAGCCTCCTTCAGAGCCTCGTACTTGCTCCCATACAATTTAGTGTAGCTGTTGATCATCCTTCGGAGATCGTACTTGCTCCTAACTATATGATGGTGTAGCTGTTGGATCTCTTCAAGATCCGTACTTGCTCCCATTATTGGTGAAGCTGTTGTCCCCTTCAGGGACGTACTTGCTCCTGATTATTATAGTAGTGTAGCTGTAGATCCCCTTCAGGGATCTCACTTGCTCCTACTAAATTATTGGTGAAGCTGTTGGCCCTCTTCAAGGACAGTACTTGCTCCCAATCAATCTTATGGTGTAGCTGTTGAGCCTCCTTCAGAGCCTCGTACTTGCTCCCAAAAAATTTAGTGTAGCTGTTGATCATCCTTCGGAGATCGTACTTGCTCCTAACTATATGATGGTGTAGCTGTTGGATCTCTTCAAGATCCGTACTTGCTCCCATTGTTGGTGAAGCTGTTGGCCCTCTTCAAGGACAGTACTTGCTCCCAATAAATCTTATGGTGTAGCTGTTGAGCCTCCTTCAGAGCCTCGTAATTGCTCCCATACAATTTAGTGTAGCTGTTGATCATCCTTCGGAGATCATACTTGCTCCTAACTATATGATGGTGTAGCTGTTGGATCTCTTCAAGATCCGTACTTGCTCCCATTATTGGTGAAGCTGTTGTCCCCTTCAGGGACGTACTTGCTCCTGATTATTATAGTAGTGTAGCTGTAGATCCCCTTCAGGGATCTCACTTGCTCCTACTAAATTATTGGTGAAGCTGTTGGCCCTCTTCAAGGACAGTACTTGCTCCCAATAAATCTTATGGTGTAGCTGTTGAGCCTCCTTCAGAGCCTCGTACTTGCTCCCAAAAAATTTAGTGTAGCTGTTGATCATCCTTGGGAGATCGTACTTGCTCCTAACTATATGATGGTGTAGCTGTTGGATCTCTTCAAGATCCGTACTTGCTCCCATTATTGGTGAAGCTGTTGGCCCTCTTCAAGGACAGTACTTGCTCCCAATAAATCTTATGGTGTAGCTGTTGAGCCTCCTTCAGAGCCTCGTACTTGCTCCCATAAAATTTAGTGTAGCTGTTGATCATCCTTGGGAGATCGTACTTGCTCCTAACTATATGATGGTGTAGCTGTTGGATCACTTCAAGATCCGTACTTGCTCCCATTATTGGTGAAGCTGTTGGCCCTCTTCAAGGACAGTACTTGCTCCCAATAAATCTTATGGTGTAGCTGTTGAGCCTCCTTCAGAGCCTCGTACTTGCTCCCATAAAATTTAGTGTAGCTGTTGATCATCCTTCGGAGATCGTACTTGCTCCTAACTATATGATGGTGTAGCTGTTGGATCACTTCAAGATCCGTACTTGCTCCCACTATTGGTGAAGCTGTTGTCCCCTTCAGGGACGTACTTGCTCCCACAGAAGTGAAGCTGTTCCTCATCAACAAGAGGGTACTTGCTCCTTCACAATAGGGACACCTCCTTCAGAGGTGGACAAGGTGGTGTCACTCTAATACTAAAATTAATTACAGTCGAGTCCTTTGCATAAACCATAAAAATATAACATAAAAACTTTTAAGTGATGAAATTTTTTAGTTATTTGAGCAAAAACTCATAACATGTATAGATCACTGGTTCTCCATCAATAGCACCTACCACCATCTGTATTCTCCCTTGACCTTCCCTCTCAAATTTCAGCTTCCTGCGTTCAATAGGATATTGAAAATGGCTTCGGAGCTCACTCAGCTGATCAGTGATCTGAAGAATGAAGAAGATCTCCTTGAATGCTGGAGACGCCTGGAAGAGCACTTCCATTCAATAGGATTAAAAATGGCTTCGGAGCTCACTCAGCTGATCAGTGATCTGAAGAGTGAAGAAGATCTCCTCGAATGCTGGAGACGCCTGGAAGAGCACTTCCATTCAATAGGATTAAAAATGGCTTCGGAGGCCACTCAGCTGATCAGTGCTCTGAGGAGTGAAGAAGATCTCCTCGAGTGCTGGAGACGCCTGGAAGAGCACTTCCATTCAATAGGATTAAAAATGGCTTCGGAGGCCACTCAGCTGATCAGTGATCTGAAGAGTGAAGAAGATCTCCTCGAATGCTGGAGACGCCTGGAAGAGCACTTCCATTCAATAGGATTAAAAATGGCTTCGGAGGCCACTCAGCTGATCAGTGATCTGAAGAGTGAAGAAGATCTCCTCGAATGCTGGAGACGCCTGGAAGAGCACTTCCATTCAATAGGATTAAAAATGGCTTCAGAGGCCACTCAGCTGATCAGTGCTCTGAAGAGTGAAGAAGATCTCCTCGAATGCTGGAGACGCCTGGAAGAGCACTCCCATTCAATAGGATTGAAAATGGCTTCGGAGCTAACTCAGCTGATCAGTGATCTGAAGAGTGAAGAAGATCTCCTCGAATGCTGGACACGCCTGGAAGAGCACTTCCATTCAATAGGAATAAAAATGGCTTCGGAGGCCACTCAGCTGATCAGTGCTCTGAAGAGTGAAGTAGATCTCCTTGAATGCTGGAGATGCCTGGAAGAGCACTTCCATTCAATAGGATTAAAAATGGCTTCGGAGGCCACTCAGCTGATCAGTGCTCTGAAGAGTGAAGAAGATCTCCTCGAATGCTGGAGACGCCTGGAAGAGCACTTCCATTCAATAGGAATAAAAATGGCTTCGGAGGCCACTCAGCTGATCAGTGCTCTGAAGAGTGAAGTAGATCTCCTTGAATGCTGGAGATGCCTGGAGGAGCACTTCCATTCAATAGGATTAAAAATGGCTCCGGAGCTCACTCAGCTGATCAGTGCTCTGAAGAGTGAAGAAGATCTCCTCGAATGCTGGAGACGCCTGGAAGAGCACTTCCATTCAATAGGATTAAAAATGGCTTCGGGGGCCACTCAGCTGATCAGTGCTCTGAAGAGTGAAAAAGATCTCCTTGAATTCTGGAGACGCCTGGAAGAGCGCTTCCATTCAATAGGATTAAAAATGGCTTCGGAGCTCACCCAGCTGATCAGTGATCTGAAGAGTGGAGAAGATCTCGTCGAATGCTGGAGACGCCTGGAAGAGCACTTCCATTCAATAGGATTGAACATGGCTTCGGAGCTCACTCAGCTGATCAGTGATCTGAAGTGTGAAGAAGCATTTGGGCAATGATTTGCAGCGTTTTTTACACACCAACATTTTTTTTACCTACCAACTTTTTTTCTACTTACCAACTAGGTACTACCTACCACACCACACCATTCTAGCCTTCACAATCAAGTTTATTAGAAAGAACTAAATGCTTCACACTCGATTGGAAAAATAGAGAGCTTCATATGGAAATTTGATCACTGGTTACGCAGAAGGCAAAACTGTATACAAATCGAAGAAATGAACAGCGACCGCATTTTAGTCAGATAAAATTTGAACGGAGATTAGACCTCTGTTGCGATTCACACTCATGATTCTTTTTTATCGAAGGAAACCTTCAAGTACTCGTAGGGACCGAAAGGTTTGTCCTACAGAGCTCCGGGTGGTCTCAAAAATTTTAAAAAATTCAATACTAGGTATTTAAAATTGGTGAAAAAACGATACCTTTATTTCGAGAGTTTCCGAGCTAGGGCACTCTTGAAAATTTCAACCCTTAATTTTCACCCCTTAGAAGTGACCTACTCCTTGAATGCTGGAGATGCCTGGAAGAGCACTTCCATTCAATAGGATTAAAAATGGCTTCGGAGGCCACTCAGCTGATCAGTGCTCTGAAGAGTGAAGGAGATCTCCTCGAATGCTGGAGACGCCTGGAAGAGCACTTCCATTCAATAGGATTAAAAATGGCTTCGGAGGCCACTCAGCTGATCAGTGCTCTGAAGAGTGAAGAAGATCTCCTCGAATGCTGGAGACGCCTGGAAGAGCACTTCCATTCGATAGGATTAAAAATGGCTTCGGAGGCCACTCAGCTGATCAGTGATCTGAAGAGTGAAGAAGATCTCCTCGAATGCTGGAGACGCCTGGAAGAGCACTTCCATTCAATAGGATTAAAAATGGGTTCAGAGGCCACTCAGCTGATCAATGCTCTGAAGAGTGAAGAAGATCTCCTCGAATGCTGGAGACGCCTGGAAGAGCACTTCCATTCAATAGGATTGAAAATGGCTTCGGAGCTAACTCAGCTGATCAGTGATCTGAAGAGTGAAGAAGATCTCCTCGAATGCTGGAGACGCCTGGAAGAGCACTTCCATTCAATAGGAATAAAAATGGCTTCGGAGGCCACTCAGCTGATCAGTGCTCTGAAGAGTGAAGTAGTTCTCCTTGAATGCTGGAGATGCCTGGAGGAGCACTTCCATTCAATAGGATTAAAAATGGCTCCGGAGCTCACTCAGCTGATCAGTGATCTGAAGAGTGAAGTAGATATCCTCGAATGCTGGAGACGCCTGGAAGAGCACTTCCATTCAATAGGATTAAAAATGGCTTCGGGGGCCACTCAGCTGATCAGTGTTCTGAAGAGTGAAAAAGATCTCCTTGAATTCTGGAGACGCCTGGAAGAGCGCTTCCATTCAATAGGATTAAAAATGGCTTCGGAGGCCACTCAGCTGATCAGTGCTCTGAAGAGTGAAGAAGATCTCCTCGAATGCTGGAGACGCCTGGAAGAGCACTTCCATTCAATAGGATTAAAAATGGCTTCGGGGGCCACTCAGCTGATCAGTGCTCTGAAGAGTGAAAAAGATCTCCTTGAATTCTGGAGACGCCTGGAAGAGCGCTTCCATTCAATAGGATTAAAAATGGCTTCGGAGCTCACCCAGCTGATCAGTGATCTGAAGAGTGAAGAAGATCTCGTCGAATGCTGGAGACGCCTGGAAGAGCACTTCCATTCAATAGGATTGAACATGGCTTCGGAGCTCACTCAGCTGATCAGTGATCTGAAGTGTGAAGAAGCATTTGAGCAATGATTTGCAGCGTTTTTTACACACCAACATTTTTTTTACCTACCAACTTTTTTTCTACTTACCAACTAGGTACTACCTACCACACCACACCATTCTAGCCTTCACAATCAAGTTTATTAGAAAGAACTAAATGCTTCACACTCGATTGGAAAAATAGAGAGCTTCATATGGAAATTTGATCACTGGTTACGCAGAAGGCAAAACTGTATACAAATCGAAGAAATGAACAGCGACCGCATTTTAGTCAGATAAAATTTGAACGGAGATTAGACCTCTGTTGCGATTCACACTCATGATTCTTTTTTATCGAAGGAAACCTTCAAGTACTCGTAGGGACCGAAAGGTTTGTCCTACAGAGCTCCGGGTGGTCTCAAAAAATTTTTAAAAATTCAATACTAGGTATTTAAAATTGGTGAAAAAACGATACCTTTATTTCGAGAGTTTCCGAGCTAGGGCACTCTTGAAAATTTCAACCCTTAATTTTCACCTCTTACAAGTGACCTACATCAACCAAAAGCTTTGGGGCACAACTAGACCCCAAATGGAGTCCATGTACCAAATTTGAACCAAATCGGTCCAGTGTTGCTAAGAAAAGTGCCGCGTACGGCGGACGGACGGAAATTTTTTTTCATTCGATTTTCGTATTCTACGTACCTTCCTTGAAACGTAAAACATCAAATTTTGTGGGGTGGGGGGGGGGGGGTTAAAATTTTTGTTTCTTGCTCGATTCCAAAGGCTTATTATTGAAAACAATAAACCAAATTAATAAACCGAAACAAACAAATTGACCTTTCAACATGGCGATCAATAATGAAGTTAGGTACTATAAATAGGTAGGTACTATAAATACCTGAATAACATGGATACGTTTACAGTAAACATATCCACGATTCAATGTTTTTTCGTGAAGCGGAGAAATTTTAGAAAATTACCTTGTAAGACCACAGAACTACCTATAGTTCACAAATGTCTTGTTCTCGGTGGTTTTGTTATTTTCTTAGCAATTTCGAAATAGACAGAATTTTGTTTCGATGTAACTGCATTACTTTCTGAGGTTTAGCTCTCCTGAGATGGGCAAGAGAGCAAAAAGTGAAAACCTCCGAGTTTAAAGGGCCACGGGTTGTCTGGGGGTCAAATCTGAATTCTCCAGAACGAACAAAACCTGTTTCTCGCAAGGTCCTGAAATGAACCCCGTCGAGCCTACACTCCCTCCTCCACTTCACTCCCTCTTAGCTCGCTATCCCGATGTTTACGTCGGGATCCGAGGTCACCAGGCCTTGATATCTACAGGAACCTTCTGATGAAACGTCTCGTCAGTCTGTCATCAACCCGGTTTCAATCGAAAAACAATAACGTCACGATGATAAAGACGAGTATAGCTGAACGGGGTTTATCTTAAGCATTATTAAACCGCCTCTTCTCGAGATCCACGAAAAGGGGTAGATAACACGTTTCGGAGATTACAGGAAACGCCGATAGAGCGGTTTTTAGGTCGAAGAGATTTTCAAATGAAGGTGCCTACCTGCCCCCGAGCTCGTAGAACAAACAGTATCGAACAAGCATCATCTTCACTCGAACACCGAGGCATTAGGAATCAGTTGGTTCCATTTAGTTGGCTACATTTTTTCCCAGATTCTGATTCATGTTCTTAACCCTGGAATGGAATCGTCACGTAAATTTTACACCTGTGGCCTTGAAACAGTCGCCCACCCCATTAGCGAAAAGGGCGGGAAGGCGCCACCCCACCTATGCTATCCCTAGGGTGTCCCCCTTCAGTCGCGCATGCCCTCTGCCACCGAGTTTGTCGCTGTTGTCTCTCACAGGCCTGTAAACTGAACTCATGGTGTAACTTTTACAACGTTTCCAATAAAGTAGGTAGAACGGTGTAATTTTCACACCACGTTTCCATTCCCTGCCCCATTCATGGTGTCAAAATAACATCATTTTTGTTTCACAAAATCTTCTATTGCTTCCGAGTCTACCAATACGAAGCAATTTGCTTTCCTGTTCCTTTGAAGTGATTTTCATTGTTGGAGGTTACTTTTTCTAGTCCGTCAAATACCTTGAAGACTAAGAGGAAAACTGTTGAGTTACATTTTGTAATACGAGCTTGAAAATAAAAATGTGTTCTTTGTTGAAAAACTATTTATTGGACTGGTAGTAGCACCTGGCAGTACCCCTTTTGCTATTGAAATCAGCAGAAGTATTGAACTTGGATATTGAACCCAGGAAAACGAATAGAAATCAAGGGAAAATAGAGAAAGCTAAGAGAATTGGCTCAGAATCCCCTCATTTTAGTAGTATAGAGGCAATAATTGTCTCGAGAACGGCCACAAATGTAGTAGAGATCTGTAATTGAAGAAAAAAAGTGTAAATCAATGCAGAGAGCTGATGAAATAGGTTGAATAATGATGTTTTTCTGACTGGTGTAAAAATTACACCTGACGTTTCCATTAAGCACACATCGGGTGACGATTCTATTCCAGGGTTAAGGGGGTCTCAGTCTGTTACCGCTCGTTCCTCGTTCTGGGTTAGTATTGCCCTCAATCACCGGCGCTCAAACTGTAAAACTTGTACATAAATTTGAAATTATCAAGGATTTTCGAAACTCACTAGTGCATCTGCCTAGGGAATTGAAAAAACTAGAAGATTGCCGCTGGAATCTTCAATTGTCGAACAATTTTCAGCGGAAAATGGGAAAACCCTAATTGAATATATGGGTTTTTCCATTTTTTGCCGGCAATGGAGTATTTCGGTGAGTCGGAAATTCAGGTTTAGACATAGATATGTCTTAGTTCTGGGGGTCACTCCAAAATTTTCGACACACAGAACAATGCAACGTTTTTTTTCTTGATGCTGTTGAACGCAGGAAGCTGAAATTTGAATGGCATGGTCAATCGATACATGCTTCTATACATCATCAAAGTTGATGATCACTGATCAGCTGAGTGAGCTCCGAGGCCATTTCCTCTCCTGTTGAACGCAGGAACCTGAAATTGAGAGGGCGGGTCAATGGAGGATGCTGAAGGCGCCTGAGTGGTCATTGATCAGCTGAGTGAGCTCTTCATTTAAATTGCGATCATAAGACATATTCATGTACAGATGTATCGGCATGCAGTGTAGATACTCGTTTTAAATTCAAACTGTACCTACATACTTGTTGTGTGTAGCTACTGTGTAGAAGATACCTACCTAGTGACAGTAGAAACACAAAAACTGTAATCATATAAGAAACTCTAAAAACATTACCTTCAACTACCTTCATTACCTTCAAATTAAACACACTTTTTGAGTTTGTGACAGATCTTGATTGCTTCTGAAAAATATTTTTAGTAGTCCTTCAATTTTGACCTGAAATTTTGATTGAACACCATTGAAACTTATACACTCCAACTTTTTGCTCAACGTTGCAATAACATTTGGTAAAGAAATTAATTAAAGAGATCATACGTTTGAAAAAAAAGCGGTCCACCCTAACCAGTTGAAGGCGGGCAACTTAATACGTCACACCCTGCTGCCATCGTTCAAATCATCAACTTTTATTAGCTTCCATATTTTCTAAAAATTTTCTCGACGGACAGACCCGATTGCCGTTATTCCTGAGGCATACTCTGTTGAAGAATTTTTTTTTTAATTGACTGATATATCCCATTATTGTTTGATTTTGATGAGTACAGCGGCATTTTTTTAGTTTTTCAATTCTTTACGCAGATGCACTAATGAATTTCGAAAATCCAAGAAAATTTCAAATCTAGGTACAACTTTTAAAGTTTGAGCGCTGGTAATTGAGAGAAATACTAACCCGGAAAGAGGAACGAACGACGACCAACTGAGACCCCCTTAAGGATGATATTTTACTGGGAAACCAGATCAGAAAATCTCAGTACTGACCAATGGAAAAACTTTGGACCATTTTTGTAAGAATAGTTCGTTCTTAAAAACAGTAAACCGTAAAATTCGCTGCGTTTTGATTTTGTAGAGGCCTGGCGTTGGAGGTAGGCAACCAGCACACTGTGAATACTAACCCGCAAGGCGTTCGTGTATGCGTTACTCCTTGCGTAGGTATCTTTTCCTTACGCTCTTTCCTCACCGAAATAAAGAATGTTTTATTTACCATTTGAAATTCGTGTAAAGATTGAATGAAATAGTTATCAATTCATCTCATAGATTAACATGGTCATGTGGAAATGGTCGATGAAGGAATCATTAATAAATTTATAATAGTAAAATAATAATAGCATTCAATACTATTGAACAGTAGCCCAGCCCCAATCTACCCTCCGAATTTGAGTGAAATAAGATTACTAGATCTAGCACACGGTAATTCATCTATTGGGTCTCTATTGGGCCAGTCCAATCGTTATAAAATTCATAGGGGACCGTTTCGTAGCTAACCCTTACCAACTCCGAGAATGTAGTCTAGACCCAAATATTATACCGTCCCCGTAGACGGAATTTACCACAGCAAGTTGTAACAATATAGCATGAATTCCAGAATGAAATTCACCTTATTGTTCATAATAGTTAGAGGAGGGTATGACGATCCTACCCCTTCAAACCAGTGATTAGATTAATCAGCCAGCCCGAAGAGGATATCGATTCATGTCTCTATGAATCGGATATCTCTACAGGCGTAGCTCCAACAATTCGGGAACAAACCAACTGGTTTGTCCCATAAAATGTAGAGTCGTCACAAAGTTAGACATTTGACCAAACTTGTTCAAGGAGTAAATTTTTGATTTCGAGCAATTGTGAGAGAGACTTATGATTAATATTCTGCATTTTGGCAGGAAATTTATCAAAAAATTTGGAACTTTAACTTCTCTACATTTAGCATTCATTGTATTTTTAATACCTTATTTGGCGTATCAATAGGTATCCCCGAATTCCAAACCTGCTTCATTTGACATCCGTTTTGTTATCCCAAAAATGTCATAAATAGAGAATCGGGAACGAAAAAACTGAGATGGCAACCCAGAGAATGTAAATCATCGTAAATTGTGCCCTTTCCACCCAAAAACTCAACATTAAAATAAATTACTATTCATGACTCAAGGTAAAAAGGTTGTCTAGGGCTTCTAGGGCCAACCACCAAGACCTCGGACTCGCATTCATCATTCTGACCTTAATTGCTATTTCCATAATACATACAAGAAGGGCATGGAACGCACTGTAATGACGGTAAACGGCCAAAGAAGGAAGAGAGCTTTTATGAGAATGTTTAAAAAACAGATTGATGTACAAAGTTGTGGAAGGGGCGAGGGAGAGCCAAGGGGCTGAGCTTCACACAATAAAGGCATCCATCACGGTCAAAAGGAGTGCACGTTGAGGTTTTATTTTTATTTTGCTTTTGTTGCTCTTTCTTTTCGCTTCCTCGCTATCGAAGATAGAGAAGCTTTGTATTCGTGCCGCAACCCAAACGAATTTGATGCCTACCTCCAGAATCAAAATTTCCACTCGGTTTTTACGTTCAACAAATTTGGTTCCTCGTTCCGTTCCGTTGATCTATCCGCAAATTATTGGTCGGCCTGTCTATTCTTCTTTAAAAACGCTGCAAATTAGTACACAAAGGTTTACTATTTTTCTATACAGATCATTCGTCTGCAAAGAACACGGCTTTGCCATTGTTACCACCAACCAACATGAGATAGCATTGAATTTTAAGAAAATATTAGAGACCACGCGGAGCCCTGCAGGTTAAACCGTTCGCTCCCCACGGGAACTTAAGGGTTGGACGTTCGATAAATCATAAAAACGGGCGTGAATCGCAAAGAGGCCTAATCTCCGTTCACATTTTATCTGGCCGAAATCTTCATGTTGGATTGTGGTAACATTGGCAAAGCCGTGTTTCTTTGCAGACGAGTGTGATCTATGTAGAAGATAATTAATCATTATTGTGTTTCTCATTCGCAGCGTTTTTCATTCGACATGCCAATCTATCTAGTTGTGCACTACGTCACCGGAATTTCGATTTCCTTTGGAGGGGGGGGGGGAGGGGTAGTGCTCAAAAACGTGCGTTTGCAAGCATGATCATGTAAACCGGCCCAGGCCTCAATTTTGAACCGATTTGCGTGTTTCTTTTCTTTTTTCTTTTT
>CM019177.2:33799083-33819179 GCA_009739505.2 Apolygus lucorum
TTTAATGTTCTTCAAATTCGAGGCCCCCAAGTTGCTAAATAAAAATTTTATGGTGGATATGGGTGAGGGGGGACCACCATTTCTAGCCTAAAATACTAAATAAATTACATCGAGTGAACAGTTTCATCGCTACAAATTTTAATTGACCCAATGCTTATCCAAATGGACGTCTCCATGTTTTAACAAGTTATCGGTTCTGCGGTATTCCGCAAAGAAAGTGCGGGAAATCAGCAGCCCAAGTCAGCCCCACTTTGTGACCTCCTCGGTTCCCTGAGAATAAAAAAAAACCCGTTCCGATCTATAGAAAAAGTTATACCTACAGGTATTTTGAGCTGTTTCCACGGACAGTAAGGTTAGAGCGTTGAACCGGAGTTGAGCTTGGGGGCAGAGCCCTCCATTACAGGCGGTGGTTAGCGCGAGCCGTGCCCGAGGCCGCGTTGCATAGTTGTGAACCCCTGCACGTTCATTATTGACTCCCCGGGACAATGTACGCTGGAAATACCCTACATCCTACCTTATCCTAGGTCAGGGTTCTCATAGTTTCCTTAAACTAGCGTGGCACTGTAACTAGCGCCGAGGAGGGTGTAATTTAACCAACGTCTTTTCGCAAATTACGGTGATTGTGCTCGGACGTTGTTCGCGAGGATGAATGGTTGCGATGAGACGATAAGGGAGAAAAGTGGCCGGCATGAACAGATTATGTCATTTTTTTCTTTCTCCTTCGATCACGACATAAACCTACACTCGCGACTTGGAAAATTGTGTTGACAAGGTGATAAGAAGAGACGCATTCGCTGGAAATGATACGATATTATCTCACTTATGCGAAGCTGACGTGGAATCACATTACCTACGTGGTACAACTGAGAGTTGAGATCACAGGGGGTACAAGTAAATAATGAAATCAAAATTAAATTCACGATGTACACTCGAATGAGTATTAAGGGGACACATAATATGCACACTAATATTATACACTTAATATTATGTCAACATTATGTTAACATTATATCTTACTGACATATTATGTCAATTCCACACTGTAGTATCAATTTTGGTTTATTATTTTCAATAATAAGCCTTTGGAATCGAGCAAGAAAAAAAAATTTTAAACCCCCCCTCAAAATTTGATGTTTTACGTTTCAAGGTACGTAGAATACGAAAATCGAATAAAAAAATTTCCGTCCGTCCGCCGTACGCCGTACGCCGTACGCCGTACGCGGCACTTTTCTTAGCAACACTGGACCGATTTGGTTCAAATTTGGTATATGGCCTCCATTTGGGGTCTAGTTGTGCCGCGAAGCTTTTGGTTAATGTAGGTCACTTCTAAGGGGTGAAAATTAAGGGTTGAAATTTTCAAGAGTGCCTTAGCTCGAAAACTCTCGAAATAAAGGTATCGTTTTTTCACCAATTTTAAATAGTATTGAATTTTTAAAAATTTTTGAGACCACCCGGAGCTCTGTAGGACAAACCGTTCGGTCCCTACGAGTACTTGAAGGTTTTCCTTCGATAAAACAGAATCATGATTGTGAATCGCAAAAGAGGTCTAATCTCCATTCAAATTTTATCGGACTAAAATGCGATCGCTGTTCATTTCTTCGATTTGTATACAGTTTTGCCTTCTGCGTAACCAGTAATCAAATTTCCATATGAAGCTTTCTATTTTCCCAATCGAGTGTGAAGCGTTTAGTTCTTTCTAATAAACTTGATTGTGAAGGTGTGAAGCCAGTATGGTGTGGTAGGTAGTACCTAGCTGGTTGGTAAAAAAAAGTTGGTAGGTAAAAAAAATGTTGGTGGGTAAAAACCGCTGCAAATTATTGCTCAAAGGCTCTTCAGATCACTGATCAGCTGAGTGAGCTCCGAAGCCATTTTCAATCCTTTTGAATGGAAGTGCTCTTCCAGGCGTCTCCAGCATTCGAGGAGATCTTCTTCACTCTTCAGATCACTGATCAGCTGAGTGAGCTCCAAAACCATTTTTACTCCTATTGAATGGAAGTGCTCTTCCTGGCGTCTCCAGCATTCGAGGAGATCTTCTTCACTCTTCAGATCACTGATCAGCTGAGTGAGCTCCGAAGCTATTTTCAATCTTTTTGAATGGAAGTGCTCTTCCAGGCGTCTCCAGCATTCGAGAAGATCCTCTTCACTCTTCAGATCGCTGATCAGCTGAGTGAGCTCCAAAGCCATTTTTACTCCTATTGAATGGAAGTGCTCTTCC
Source organism: Apolygus lucorum (assembly GCA_009739505.2). Taxonomy (NCBI): domain Eukaryota; kingdom Metazoa; phylum Arthropoda; class Insecta; order Hemiptera; family Miridae; genus Apolygus; species Apolygus lucorum. Next base: position 33,801,299 of record CM019177.2, read on the forward strand.
AGGCGTCTCCAGCATTCGAGGAGATATTTTTCACTCTTCAGATCACTGATCAGCTGAGTGAGCTCCGAAGCCATTTTCAATCCTATTGAACGCAGGAAGCTGAAATTTGAGAGGGAAGGTCAAGGGAGAATACAGATGGTGGTAGGTGCTATTGATGGAGAACCAGTGATCTATACAAAAGGGTGATCTATACAGAAAATAATAAACCTTTGAGCAATGATTTGCAGCGTTTTTTTTTTTTTTTTTTTTCAATGGTTTGTTCGATCTTGATGACATTTTCAGGGACTAATCTTCAAAATATTCTGGTTGGATGGTAAAAATCTGAACTCAGCCCGACCAACCAAAAACGCTGCAAATTATTACACAATGGTTTATTATTTTTCTATATAGATCACTCGTCTACAAAATCACCAACCATCCAATATGAAGAAAAAAAGAAAAAAAAGAAAAAAAAATCAAAATCACCAACCATCGATCGCATTTCGGTCAGCTCTAATTTGAACGGAGATCAGGCCTCTTTTGCGATTCACACTCGTGTTTTGATTTTTTGATTTATGTATATATATATTTCAATATAAACCCTTAAATTTTCGTAGGGAGCGAACGGTTTGTCCTACAGAGCTCCGCGTGGTCTTAAAAAATTCTAAAAATTCTATAGAATCTTAAATTGAAGGAAAAACAACACCTTTATATCGAAATTTTTTGAGTTAGGGCGTTTTCAAAATTTCAAAATTGATTTTGGAACCCTTAGAAGTGACCTACACCAACCAAAATCTTCGGGGCACAACTAGACCCCAATTGGAGCCTACATACCAAATTTCATCAAAATCGGTCAATGCTAAGTGGCAAAAGTGCCGCGTACGGCGGACGGCGTACGGCGTACGGCGGACGGCGGACGGACGGCCAAATTTTTATTCGATTTTTGGATTCTACGTACCTTGAAACGTAAACCATCAAATTTTGAGGGGGTGTTAAATTTTTTTTTTTTCTTGGTCGATTCCAAAGGTTCATTATTGAAAATAATAAACCAAAAAGTTACATCTCCAAACGGGAGCTAACCTAATTTTGGTTTATTATTTTCTATAATGAACCCTTGGCATCGACCAAGAAAAAAAATTTTTAACATCCCCTCAAAACTTGTTGGTTTACGTTTCAAGGTACGTAGAATCCGAAAATCGAACAAACATCTGGCCGTCCATCCGCCGTACGCGGCACTTTTCCCACTTAGCATTGACCGATTTTGATGAAATTTGGTATGTAGGCTTCATTTGGGGTCTAGTTGTGCCCCGAAGATTTTGGTTGATGTAGGTCACTTTTAAGGGTTCCAAAATCAATTTTGAAATTTTGAAAACGCCCTAACTCAAAAAATGTTGTCATAAAGTATTGTTTTTCCATCAATTTAAGACAGTATAGAATTTTTAGAATTTTTTTAGACCAAGCGGAACCCTGTAAAACAAACTGTTCACTCCCTGCCAGAATTTAAGGGAACATGAGTGTGAATCGCAAAAGAGGCCTAATCTTGTTCAAATTTTAGCTGACCGAAATGCGATCGACGTTATTCTTTATGTTGGATGGTTGGTGGCTTTGCAGACGAGTGATCTATATAGAAAAATAATAAACCATTGTGTAATAATTTGCAGCGTTTTTACTTAGGTACTACTTGAATACCTCTTCAATTAATTTCTGAATGTTTTGAATAAATCTCGACCATCGACGCCTTCTCTGCTCTCGGATAAAGATGAACAGGATGACGGGGTATGATGCGACGAACACGAATTACGATTGACTGGGCTCATTTGATTAGGATCTGAAGGCCCCTGCAATCCTCTGATGTGCCTACAAGCTTGACTTTCGACCTATCATGAGATAACACGACCTTTTGTCTTAACTAGTGGTTTGGCTGTGACTGAAAATGCTCGAAATTCTCAAGGGCAAAACCATACTTACAAACTTTTTTCTAAGATAATGAGGTAAACATTTTCAAGTGAACAGGATGGCTTTTCTCTCTAGATATTACAAAAAGAGAGTCCTTGTGAAATTACTACTAAAGAGTCCAGTTGGATAAACAATCATTTTTCATTTTTTATCCCGGCCAAAAGGTCGTGTTACCTCATGATAAGTCGAAAGTCGAGCTTGTAGGCACATCAGAGGCTTGCAGGGGCCTTCAGATCCTAATCAAATGAGCTCAGTCAATTGTAGTTCGTATTCGTCGCACCATGCCCCGTCATCCTGTTCATCCGTATTCGAGAGAAGAGAAGGCGTCAATGGTCGAAATTTATTCGAAACATTCAGAAATTAACTGAGGAAGTCTCCAAGTAGTGAGTAAAAAGACCATTTTCCTTTAATAGAAGTTTATTTTTCGTCGATAATTTGATCAAAATTCAGTCAAATTAAGAAACCAACATCACCACGTGATTCAGCGTAATCAATACTAAAATATCATTTGTTACACTTGGGTACAAGCACATTTTTTTAACCACTATCTGGACGATTTTAGCAGGGGGGGGGGGGGGGTTTCAGGGACACCCTGCATATCTGTCTTTTCCATCATACCTTAATATCATGGGCGTTTCTTGTTTATAATACACGGATTAACCAGCTCGTCTCTATAGACAATATCATGGTTATAAATAATAATGAGTGTGAGAAAGCCGCGTAGGCGTGGAAGAAAGCCATACATCCTGAAATGGAGGTTTTTTACGAACCCATGTCAGAACTTATACCTCCGTTATCGATCTTTTTTCTACCGTTCTTACTTCGGTCAGAAGTGCTGAAATCGGAGATAAACCCCACCCAACAATAAGCCCGGGCATCAAGGAGGTTAACTCCCATCCTACGCACCGTGAAAATAGGGAACTTGGGTTGTTTCTCCCGTGCAAGTGTCCCCTTTTTTCCGAGAGCTCGGTAAAACGGTTTCCGTGTGGTATAATGTTCCCGTAGAAAACAAAAACTTTTCCCTGCACATAAAAAAATATAGTCCCCCTCGCGACCCCTTCAACTGCTTTCGGGTGGGTACTAAAATGGCGTTGTCAACCGACTAAATTAACGTAGTAAAAACAGCTCGAAGCATTGAAGTGGCACTAAACGGTTTTACAGTCTTCGCAGGAGGGGAGATTCAATCAAGGCAGCGTCAGCTATGCCACCTTCTAAGTTTTACAGCCGAAATTATCGTCAACTGCTTCATTCTTGAAGCTCAAACCTCATATAAAATCGGAGTTTGCAAATCTCTCAGAACTTGCGTGGCTTCCTCTTCAGTGCCGTCAAATATTGCAGATGTTGGAGTAATTATAATGGTTACATATCATGAAATACCGTTTCTTTACTCGAAATAAGGGTTACAGTCAATATTTCAGTCATTTCGAAAGATGGAAAGTTTCAGCCTCCTTTCGTTATCTCTCAACGGAGAGACCTTTAGTGCCACACCAAGAACAGATTGGCGTTCTTAGTGCCGCATGTCTTTTTCGCGATTCCCACAATTCTTTTCGAACTTTAATGCATTCCCAGTACTTGTTTACTCTTTTCAAGGATTCAAAGACACTTTAATTACTACAAGAATTCCATTTCTTCAAAATAAGCTCGAAAACTTTGAATTATCTCAATATTTGAACTTTTTCTAGATTAGAAATCGGAAATCCTTTTCCACTGGTTAGTTATTACTCATATTGCGGTTTTACTCACTCATGGCATTTTCCGCCATCTTCCTATCTATGATTTCAAATTCGTGACAAATCAAGAGAAATTTATATAAGTGGGTACTAGTTTTCAATATGGGTATCGGGAAATATTTGAATTTGAAAATCGTCTCGCACAATTGTGATAAAAATGTATGAATTCAAAAAACTTCGACACATTTGAACGACCCTTTATTATGATAATGTTCCCAAACCAACCCATCAACTGGTGGGACAAGGCAGACAGATTGGCGCCTAAAGTACCGCATAGGCTTTTTAGGACGTCCCACAGTAAGACTTGGGCGTCCTTATGCGATCGATCTGGGGTGAAGTTGGACAACACTCAACAGAAAAAAAAAATAACCACACAGTAATCCGTTTTAGACCATTCTGAATCCAAATCCGCGAAAAAAACCATAGGTGTATGTCTGTGTGTGTGTGTGTGTGTGTATGTGTGTGTGTGTGTGTGTGTAACAAAATCTTGTGTACTCTGCACAGGCCTTAGTTCTCAACCGATTTTCCTAGTTCTTTTTTTGTTCGACGCGGAAAACTATCTAGTTGTGCACTACGTCGCCGGAATTTCGAATTTTGCCTTTTAAGGGGGGGAAAGGGGGGGTTAATGCTCAAAAAACGTGCGTTTTTGGGCATAATCTTGTGTACTCTGCACAGCCCTTAGTTCTCAACCGATTTTTGTGGTTCATTTTTTCATCAACGCGGAAAACTATCTAGTTGTGCACTACGGCGCCGGAATTTTGAATTTTGCCTTTTAAGGGGGGGAAAGGGGGGGTTAATGCTTAAAAAACGTGCGTTTGCGGGCGTAAACTTGTAAACTCTGCCCTGGCCTCAATTTCCAACCGATTTGCGTGTTTCATTTTTTGTTTGACTCAAATAACTTCCGAGTTGTACATAATTTCACCCGAGTACCAAAATTCGCAAGAGGAGGGGGCGAGTGGGGGGATAATATTCACAAAATATCCGATTTTTCAATATTTCGGCACTTTTACTGCTTACTAACTGTCCCCAAGCTTTGAAATTGAGGAAAAATTCTCATTATACCTCCGGATTTTCATGAATTATTCTCTGTACGACCATGGAACTAATAGTGGTGCCACCATGGTGCCAGGACACCATAAACCGCATATTTCGTGTTTTTTTTTTTTTTTTTTTTTTGTGTTTCACCTTGAATACGGATGTGAACCTCGACGGACCGCCTACTAAAACTAACAGATGAAAGTTCAATGTTACGACGTATTTCCGCTTTGGTGCCAGACTGGCACCATCGGTGGTGGTAAGGAGGGGGGGGGGAACTCGAATTCGCATGTTTGGTATCGTAGATCATGGATTTTAAAATGCTCTTCAGATTCGAGGCTCTCATGATGCTAGACATGTTAAGGTGGATAATGGTGGGGGGGGGTTTAGTATTTCTTGCCTAAAGGAATAAATAAATTACATCGAGTGGAACAGTTTTATCACTTAACAACTGGTTAAACTGATCTAATGCTTATCCAATGGGACGTCCCCTGGAATGCATGCATTACTAACAATATGTTTTGTCTTGCACTTAAATCGTCAATTGCGGAACAAAAAGTTATCTCAAGAGTTGTGTGAGATCATAGGTCTAGATGGGAGGATTGGGTTGGAGGTTAGAAAGGGTGTAAGGAGTCTATGGAGCACATCTCTCAAGCTCTTCTGGTTTATTATTTTCAATAATGAACATTTGGAATCTACCAAAAACAATTTTTAACACCTCCTTCCAAATTTGTTGGTTTACGTTTCAAGGTACGTAGAATCCAAAAATCGAATAAAAATTTGGACGTCCGTCCGCCATCCGCCGTACGCGGCAATTTCCCCACTTTGCATTGACGAAATTAATGAAATTAAATATGTAGGCTCCATTTGAAGTCTAGTTGTTCTCCGAAGATTTTGGTTTATGCAGGTCACTTCTAAGAGTTGAAAAATAAGGTTTAAAATTTTGAAACGCCCCGACTCAAAAAAGATTTGATATAAAGGTATCGTTTATCCATCAATTTAGGATAGTATTGAATTTTTATAATTTTTTAAGACCACGCGGAGCCTTGTAGGACAAACCGTTCGTTCCTTAAGAGAATTCAAGGAATGGACTTACGATAAATCAGAAACACGAGTGTGAATCGCAAAAGAGGCCGAATCTCCGTTCAAATATTAGCTGACCGAAATGCGATCGATGTTTTTCTTCAAGTGGGTTAGTGGTAACAATGGCAAAGCCGTGTTCTTTGCAGACGAGTGATCTATATAGAAATATAATAAAACTTTTTGTAATAATTTTCAGCGTTTCCCTATGCAGCGTCCTCTTATTTGTACTACATACCTACAGTTAAGAACTCTACATCATCTAGTTTCAGTTGTGTCACTGTAGGTATGTACGAACTCCTGTCTCTTGCAATTACACCAATTACAAGTCACTAAAATTTCATGACACCTGTCACCGAATTATATTATTGTTACCAGGTCCTTTCCAAAGCGTTTCCCTTCATTCTAGTGAAAAGGGAGTAATAGGAAGAGGCTATGTACGGTGAGTACTCAGAATATCCCAACCAAGCTGCGTCAGAAGTGCCGTTGTGGACTCAGCGACAAAGAGTTAGCATTGTCATAAGGGCGAAGGATACTGTATGTCAATTTCCCTCGTCTTTTGTTTTGAAACTCCCTTTCCAGCTTTATCAGGGCTTTGCTATATCTGGCTCGTTAATCGTCTCCCCTTTAGACAAACGATAAAAAAAAATCCCTTTCAAATGCGAGAAAACGCTGTTTTTTTTCTATCTTTTTTGGCTGTTTTGAATTGTTTGGCAGATGAGCAGGAGAGATGTTTCCACTGCAATGACTGCCCTTTTCTTCCTGGGGTGTATTTGGCCACTCAGAAGTTCGTCCCCTGTAACATCGACGAAGTTCATCCCTGTTCATCCATTACGAAGTTGGGCCTTGTACTCGGGTGTCAACTCCCTTGGAACCCATAGAGCGCTAGCTTCTAGAAAATTAAGTTTTTCGGAAACGAACCCATGGATGAGTGTTCGTGAAATCTCCGGGAACATCGTATTGAGCGATGGACGACGATCTTCACGGACTACGTAATCGATTTTTTCGACAATTTCATCAGTGACAAGTGATGGTCTTCCATTCCCTTCTTGTCTTCAAATGAATCCCTTCCCGCCTTAAATGTAAGAATCTATCTCCTCACCGTTGACTTACTCATTACTTTCGGTCCATTAACTGAAACAATCTGTTGATGGTTCTACTCAGTTGCACACAACAACCCCAGGACGTGGAGGGCTCAGTTACGAAGCTCGTTACAAGGTATTCGAAGTGCATCCTTGAATTTCTCCTTTCTTGGATAAAAATTTCCGAATGGTGGATTGAGTGCCTCTCGGGTTTGATGGTCCATCTCCATCTCCTGACGTAACTGTTGGAATGGTTCCACGGAGACCTTTTGAAATGGTTCGTGTCACAGATTCCATAATTCTCATGAACTGTTCGTCGTTCATTGTAGTCCGGGAGCCCGGCTGAAAAAGGGTAACTGATCGATAGATAAGTACCAGTTGTTGAATTTGATAGTACTCATTTTGGTAAAGCCGTCGGATTCAAAGATGGCGGCCGATGAAACAGAACTCAAATTAATGAAAATCTGACTTACAGGTAGATGGGATACCTTTTCGGCCTAAGATAATTTTCATCCATGGACAACTCAACCATGTTCGTCTGCCACTTCAAAGTGGCTGGGTCTTCGCTGAAGACGCGGTCCAAAAACGCATATTTTGGGGTCCATAATCGACTTATTGGTAACTCGATGAAATTTTAGCCAAAGTACTTGAATGTAGGTGTCCATGGATGAAAGTATCTTAGGCCGAAAAGGTATCCCATCTACCTGTAAGTCAGATTTTCATGAATTTGAGTTCTGTTTCATCGGCCGCCATCTTTGATTCTGACGGCTTTGGAACGGCAGAGGTGCGTTTCTTGTATTACCACAATGAGTACTATCAAATTCAATAACTGGTACTTTTCTATCGAACAGTTGCCATCTTTCAGCCGGGCTCCCGGACTATTGCAGGTGTAGGTATATTTCGTAATATATGTTTAGATTAGTGGTACTGTGGGTACTCACGATGTATATATTATTTCTTGTTTTCCTCTGTCGCCACTTGCTGTGTTTTAAATATGTTGTGACGAGATGTTAATATAAGGCCTGAATTCGTACATCAATTATATTTGAACTGTAAACATTATTGAAACATGAATAACAACGTTTGGTGCGTGGTGATAACAAGTAGTTTGGATGTAACAATTGAGGTTCTTAACATGTGGATATAACACATTAACATGTGTATATAACAATAATGTTTTAAATTAAAATTCGATTTTAAAAATGGGAACTTATCTTGCAGACACCGCTTGTAGGTAATTCATGCAGCTGCTTCACCATTTATCAGGACCTTGGAAATTGTTTTAAGTTGTAATTAAGGTTCAAGGTACACATGTTAACCGGAAATCTCACAAAAAAACGAACCACGGTACTTAAAAATAAATAAGTATTCATTATCCAAATGGAATTCAGTAATGAAACATGTAATTTTTTTCCAACGTTCATGAGTGTCTAATCACTTTTACCTTACAAGAATATTTATCATTTGCTGTTGTTAGAAGTTATGGTATGTATTTTGAAGGGAAGATCTCCACTAGTGATTGAAGCTTAGTGTCGAAGCGAGCTACGAATATGAAAAGGCATACGAAGAAGTCTATTGTGTGATCAGAGGCGCGTGTTAGCTGAGCAGTAGCGACTCTTGTGACCCTCCTCACTCGAACAAAGCACCCCATTGTGCCAAGAACTTCAGCTACCGGGCGTACAAAATGTCTTGGCACCAACAAGATAAACTGAGCATTGACCCTCTTTCCCCTTTCATCAACCACTATTTCACCAGTTCATTACGTCACAGTACTGTAATGTACATCTCAATCTCCTTTGTCTTTATAGATTGGTATCGACTGTTCGTTCAACTCATTGACTTAGGTATCTGAGGGTGTAAGATACTACATAGTTGGGAGAATTTGAATTTCGCCAACCCAACACACACGCCAAAAACGTATACGACAATCTACGTATTGATATCAGCCCACTCTTTCAGTCCAAAGTCGCCGATTACTGCCAACATGTCCCTATTCATGTCATTCTTTCAAAAATTTAAAGCTATTTAAAATCGATTTAAATTTTTTTTTTCTCCATTTCAGACTCAATAATATAAATAATATATATAACAGTAATTATGCAATGCAAATGATTCTTTCCCACTTATTAGTCCAGTCAATCTAGATTTCGGTGCCTGCAGAAGGTCACATGTTGTCGTCGACAAAAATTATCTTTGCTTCTCTACATGTACCAATTTTCGTAACTTTTCAACTTACTATCTGAACACTCTTACAATCCTCACTTCCAAATTCTCATTCCATTCCAGCTCATACTTTCCATTACGATATTTCTTAATATCTGTTCTGAATAAAACTAGCCTTAATCGTTAACTCAGAACTTATGACTCAAATCAACTCGTTGGTTCTAGCGGCACATGTTATGTTATCAATTTTAATTGTTGTTTCGGCACTTCAATAGATGGAAAGTAAGCAAACACAATTTTTAAAAAGAGATAGGTAAAATCTCCCTATTTTTGAGGTAAAAATCTCCCTATTTTTGAGGGAGATTTTTGAATTTTTTTTTTTCAAATTTAAAAAAAAAGTCGGGAAAACTTTTGAGGGCTTGAAAACCTCGACATTTTCGAACTTGTTTTTGTTTTTTCGCTTGTATGTTGTCAGGAAATTGAAAAAAGGTCATACAGGTCACCAAGTACGAGATATATTACCAAAGAGCATAAAATTCTTCGTCTAATGGCTATCACAACTAAAATTCTACCGATTGGTGAGGTCGCAATGATTTCATTCACAACAGGAGCACTTTTTGTTGTTGATGGAGGACATCTGCTCCACAAAGTAGTTTGGCAAGTCCAGAAATTTCAAGGTTTTTAAGCTACCAAAAGTTCTCAAAAAATGTTTTTGAAGGATTCTCTCAGTTCCTCGTTAGGTATAGAGGTGCTAAGAAACCAATTAAATTTTAGGAACATAAGATGCGACCTTTAGCAGGCAAACACAATTTTTACTGTCTAGATTGACTGGACTCAAATTACCATGAAATTCATTATCAAAAATCGGAATTGGAACCCTCAATGCAATGGTAGTAAAATTCTTGGGATACGTCTTGGCTCCAATCCACTTACAGCCATGAAATTGGATTTAAATGTCTTCAAATTGGATTTAAAATTTCATGAAATTGTGCTATTAACTTTTTAACCATAAGCGACTGAGTAACAATAGTTTTGAGGAACTCAAGGGGGATTCAATTATTTTAACAACAATAAAGCTCATTTTCCAGGAAGTAGCATGCTTATTTCCTTGAACATTTTGTTTAATTTGTACAATTATTTTGTATGGTTTTAACCGAAAAAATTAATTTACCTTGGTAATGGAGACAGAAATTGAACCGAACGTGTTCAAGAAGCCTTAAATCGCATGATGGAGTGCATTCTGAATTTTAAATAAGTAGCCAGTGTTTTTTTGATTTTTCCATATGAGTATCACCAAGTTTTCCTGCCTTCTTTGTGAGGAGTCAAATTCTTTCGTGCTTGTTCGAAAAGGTTTGTTATTGATATTATTAGATCAACCTACCGATCTATCAGTCTATTAAAGTTGTAGTGAAGTCGATGAATGTTTCAATGTTTATGAGAGACTTGGAAGCTCTAAGAGAATGTGGGAAGATGAAAACAACCGTCAATGATAAATCCCAAGACGCACCTCGTTTGAAACAGCGGTTAGTTTTGGTGCCCAAGCAGGGAGTTCATAACTATATTTCACTCTACTAGCTTCTGGAGGCTCTTATTGCCATTTTCATTCCTTCGCACTTTTTTACCCCCTCCCTCATCCTTCATCTAGCTAAGTAATGGAGCAGACTCCTTCTCTGTCTCCCAGAGCCCGAAAGGATTTTGGAAGACGAAGTCGGGAGAAGGGGAACCGTTACCTCTCCTACCCTCCAGTGAGAAAAGTGATTCTAAATCCTCCTCTTCTTCCCCACTTCCTCACTCTGTCTCTCTTTTTTAGTCTGTTTTGCCGTTCTGGAGAACGTGAAGGAAAAAGTGTAATTGCGCTCCGCCATTTATATCCCCAGATGTGACTGGCATAAGAAACGTTTGATAGTGCCCTCTTGGCAAAAAGGGCTTTTGTTTAGCATTTCGGGAGCACCACCCCATCACCTGCCCCCCCCCCCCCCCATCCTTCGTGCATTATCTCTTCTTTTTTCACCTCTTTTCTTATGAGTACCTACCAAACATTTTATTTATTTTTCATTTTACCTTATCCTTCCCACTCCGAAATTTCGAGCATAAGACGTCAAAACTTCTAACTAGGCCTCAGTCTTTCCTAATTTTGGTTATTATATTCAATAATGAACCATTGGAACCGAGCAAAAAAAAAGTTAACCCATAACTCAAAATTTCGGCATTTTCCTCAGTTGTCATTGACCAATTTTGAAGAAATTTGGAATATGGGCTCCAATTGGAGTGGTTAGTTTCAACTATTCCTAAGGGGTGAAAAATAGGGGTTAAACATTTCAATACACCCTAGCTCGAAAGTTCTCTATGTAAAGGTATCGTTTTTTTCATTAATTCAAAAAAGCGAGGATTTTTAAGCATTTTTTGACACCACCCGGAGCTCTGTTGGACCAACAGATTGTCTAGTGATGATTATTAATTTCCTACTTAGTATTTGTCTATGACGTTTTAGCGTCGACCTACATCTGGTCCCCAGAAGGTAGTAGTTGAAAGTTGTCCCAATCACTCTGTGTTGGACGAATGATTGACCAGAAACACGAGTGTGAATTGTGCATGAACGTTCGCTGACGGAAGTGAGCCCAATTTCAACTGATCAAATGCGATCTTTTTCCGTTTGTTCGAATAGAATTTCATGTCCCTTACTAATGCTTCAATAAAGTATCTTCCTGTTGATGTACCATCAATTTACTACGACTAAGCACCTCACAGTTATAGGTCAATTCTTGGTAGGTATTTAGCCTTGCTGAGTCATTCCCCTTTGTGGGTGGTCCGAGGAGGTAACAAAGGGGTTATTTTGAGGAAGTTGTAAGAATTTTAAACAAAGGGGATTGATTGAATAATAATAACGATTCGTGCTATGTGCAACACTCACAAGGCACATAGCACGAACTACTCTCTCATATTACTAATATTTCGATTTTCTTGACCATACCTTCCAACGATTTCTTTGAAAATTGGCTCATTAACTAATTAACTCAAATGGACTTTGTTTATTCAGACGCAATGTTCTTCACTTGTGCCGGAGAAATTAATGATTTCAACAAATCACACAATTTCAATTACCTATTCTTGACCTTTGTTTGCCATTAGGAAAATAGAAAACACTCTTTCCAACTTATTGATAACCTCGTTGGTACATTTTTTTCGATCAATATAATACTAGTTTGTATAAATTTCATCAATATAATAAATTATTTCAAAATACCGGTTTTTCCTGAGAGGATTCCGATCGTTTCACTAGGTTTTCATTTTAATAAGTTTTCAATGTGGTGCAGCTTTGGATGATAGTCCACAGATCAGAGATTTAAACCACCTGGAAACATATTTTGAATCGTAATGACGCGTTCTTTATCCAGGTTGGTTCTCATATCGTACTCAAAAACTCATGTAAAATGTGTGGTAAATGACTCGGTTATTGGCACAATAATTCGAGGAAACGTCAATAATGTGATTTAAGCCGTTGTTTTTGACTAGATATTTGGCCAATTGATTAGAAAGGAAATGGGACGGAACAACGAGAAAATAACAGATAGCTTCCATTCGCATAAGCCTCATTTATTACCAAGGGACGAACACGAAGTTTTCAAAGGCTGCCCGCCCACTCGCCCTATCGATTCTTTCAATTATTTTAAGGCATTCAAAAGAGAAAGGACGAATTTGCATTCCCACGTTCTCCCTGTGGGCCCTTTTGTCTGCTGTTAACGCTCAATTAGATCCAACCCTTTGAAATCTCCATCACAACTGGAAGGGCTTTAGTTTCAGAAGCGGAAACGCTCCAAAATGAACTGTTTCATAATGTTTACCACGGGGTCCCTCATTTTCCAGTTGGGAGGGGATTAATAATTATTTCCCCGAGTCCTTATTAATGGCTCGCGCAATATTGTTTAAATTACCGTTGGAGAAAACGCTGGGCTCTTTGAGCGGTGAGGACCGACTGGAAACAAAGGCAAGTGCTTAAAGTCCGCGTTTCCTGAGCCAGGCGTTCCGGCTTCTTTCAGAATTTTCCTCCTTTTAAAGCTTATGGCAATAGGTTGTCGACAACATGCGGGCCGCAGCATTGTTATTCAGACAAAGGAATTTTCTTGTCTTTGTCGGCACAGTAAAGGAAACTGACAAATGTGAACATTAAACAATTACAGTATAATCAACAGCGCACCTATAGCACAATACTTGAGAACCTGGGAACGGAGTCATCCAACAGCTCCTAAGTACTCATGGTTGAGTTCGTCCATTGATTAGCATCCCTTTTTAACCGAATGATCCTGTGAATTATTATTATTATTATATAAGTTGGTATTCATGATATTAGACTAGGTTACCAACCCTTCACACAACGTTGATCCTAAATAATCTCTTTGTATCAACTCCAAATAGGTAAGTGCTATTTGTGGCTGGTTCAATGATACCATTTTAGCTCTCAAAATTTCACTAAGTTTCCCAACGAATATTCCATTGTTTCTCCCACAATAATTAATTACGAGAGATTGTTTGGATTGGTAACCGCTGGATCGCATGTCGTCATAATTTTTTGGGTCGGTAAAACCTCTCCATAGGGGGGGTAGGTAATAATTTTTTTTTCGACAGGCAGGTGAAAAAAATCTTTAAGATCCACAGGTGGAGTTGGATCTCATAAGATACCTTTAAGGGTCCGCGTCTTCAAGATTATGTGATATTCAAACCCACTGAAAAACACCCTCTTTTCTCCCACGTTGGAAGCTCAGCCTGGAACCGTTTAACACATTACTTCAGGCTGAGTCCTGGGGCGCTTCATCAGTTCTGGATTGCGGGACGGACCAGGTGCTCCCTTTTCTTACTCTATTTCCCGTTCTAATAATGTCTGCCTTGTCAGGATCCTCTCTGTGTACATTGCCACGAGACTCAAGCCCCTTTCACCTTCCAGCATCTTGCTGACAACAGCTTCTGGTGTTGAACTTACCTCAGCTCTACTAGCAGCTGGTTTCTTCCAGCCACCCATTTGGTACATTTAAATATAGTGTGCAGCGCATCATCGTCTTCTCTCTTCTGGCAGTGCAGACATGTTGAGGGAGTTACCTTCCCCATTTAATGTAGATCTTATGAAGAACTCTGTAAGGGAAAAGTTCAATTCTCCATTTCTGAATGTTTGGCACAAGCCTTGCAGTCCACCGTCCTCTATATTCTCTAGTCGATATCTCTGGCCAGCTTACCATAGTGCACTCTACTTCTTCCTTGGTTATGCAGGACCTGCCTCCTTCATCTCTTCTATCGAATATAAGGCAATAAGTATAGCCATGAGCGAAATCATCAAAACCAACTTCTGATCTTCCCTTTGGAAGACAGATGACACCTAAAGTCCGCGATTCAAAAAATGAAAGCCGGAAGAAAATTCTACCTGAAATAGTTTTAAATATTTATACTTAACACCTTCAATGCGGGTCCCAAAGTCGTGCAACCCTGCCGTACTGAACATTTTTCGAGCTTGAAACTCGATATTGGTGAATTGGAACGCAAAATTCGTATTAAAGTTCGGCATCAAAAACGAAACAATGTTTTAGACAGTTACACTCATACTGAAGACGAAAAAAAGCAAAAAATGGAATAAATCAAAAAGGGGAGGTACCAGGCCCCCTCCGCAAAGAAAGTTGAAATGCTAGGTATGACCGGGTCGTCCGTATGGCAGGTATGCAGGGATGACCGGTCGACCGGTCATCCGCACTGAAGGTGTTAACTCATTGAGAGAGAAAAAACACTTTATTGAACATTGTAGAAGGATAAAAGGTGGACAACGAGTCCAGTAGTTGTAGAAAAGTAAAGGATTTGCCGAAAGTTCAGATTGAGTTGCCAAAAGTTCTAATTGGTATGCCAAAAATTCAAATTGAATTATTCCAAAGGTTTTTTTTTTTACTTAACTCATTCATTTTGATAAAAATAAACGAACACACGACTATGAATCGAGCAAAGCACGTAATCTATTTCATTATCTCCTCATACAGCCCATGGCAACATATTCGTCAGGACTGCTTAAACTATGCTTCCGAGTCTACCGAGATGCCAAAAGCGAGTTTTTCACTTTTCAAAGTTAGGGAGAAAAATGTTCTCCATCATCAAAATTTCTACTCGCGTTTTTCGTTTGAGGCCTTCCTAAAGAATTTTGGAGACTAAAGTGTTTTTGGAGACCTTCCGTGCCTTTGTGTGAGTCTGACATGAAATACTTATAACGGGCAAAACTATTCGAAGTTGTTGTCCGATTTCGATTAAATTATCAGGAATTGTACGGATTGGGTGTGTATGGTCCCCTGTAAAAATCATCGCTCCCGATCGATAGTAGGTAGCTGCTGTCCACAAACGTGAATTCCTTCTAACAGCCTTTACTTTTACAATTTCTACCCGTTTTTGATGAAATTTTCAGGGATTGTATGGGTTGCCGTGTAGATGAAGGCAGTGAAGGTACTTAATTGATTATTGTTTTGAGATTAGCAACTATGCATCGAATTATCTGTAAAATTGGGTTTTGGATACTAGAATCTATGTGCCACACCCACTTGGAAGTCTATTCTATTTCAATATTTTATTAACCAGATGATTCTTACACTTTTGATCTAAACATTTTAAATTTTAATTTTAAATAATTGAAAAATGTGTAATTAACCAGATGATTCTTACACTTTTGGTCTAAAACTGTCCATTCCGAAAGAATATTCAGAAAGATCTGACCATATAGGTGATAAAGGGACATTTTTCTGTTATCAGCTAATAGAATATCGCACAATAGCCACTTGTTTGATAACAATGTTCAGCTTATTAGTAAGGAACACCTTATCTATAGGTTCATAATCATTACAGGTTATTTCGTGTTTCGATCTTTTTTATCTGATTTTATACTTTGGTACCGAAATGGATTTTCTCACTTTAATTTCCCCAAGGTTCCTTTCGGGTTCGTTTCGAATCTTTGTATTCAGAGATGCGGCATTCTTTGCATCACAAATGGGGTAACACAGGGGAAACTTGAAATCCACCTCATTATTTTCTTGATTGGATTCATCCCTTTTGTATCTTAGGCGACCGTTTCCCACTCGGCGAGCGGAGGCGCCTACGATTTGATCGAATCCGGAAAGTTATTCCCAGAAATAGTCTCTTGTGTATTCAAGGAAATGTCGATTGCTGATTCCAATTCCCCCTGTGCCTGTGTCAACGGGGCTCGAGGTTGGTCGGGATTTCGCGTCTGTTCAGGATTCCTTCTTCTATATCAGTCATTATTATACACCACGACGCAACGGTGTTCAAAAATACAATTTCGAAAAAGTATATTTATTCAACTTCCTCACTACAGGAGATGGGAAAACCTAATGAGCGTGCAGCACGTCGAAAAAAATTTTATCATCGAATATCAACATTTTCTTTTCAAATTTTATGGAGTTACCGAAGGGTAAGTTCAAACCACGTCCATACGTTGCCAACACTTCTGTGCCACGCCCGCAATGGCACATTTGTAAAAAATATGTAAGATAGTTGCAAGGTGAAGTCTTTGCAACTCGTAGATAGTTGCAGGTTAGATAGGTGTGCAGAGAGAAGAATACATGAAAGAGAATGTAATGAAAAGAGTGAAGAGGAGACTTTATTAAGATGAGTGCTCGATCCACTGAGTGATGTTATTCGAACTGGACAACTTGAATACCATACTAGATGAAGAATATATACAAGGTAGATATAGTGATTGTGGGTGGTTTAATTATTAGGAATCATGCAATAAACTACACCCCTAACTTTATGAACTAAACTGCTCTACTTTATCAGACATGACCGTCTCCCTATGTGTATCCTACCCTACACAATCCTCTGCGTGAACCATATTATTATGCTTCCGCATGTGACGATGCTAACTATACTGATCACTCAACTTGGCAGACGCTTATTATTTATTGCTCTACTTTTTATTATTTTAATTGAATCCACGTACTTATACGTATTGAGTAATAACTAAACTCAAATTTATTTACGTATAAACTCAACAACAACTTATTGTGCCAGAATTGATGCAAGAAAATATCCGTGTACGTATAAAGTTTCTCTAAAACAAACACCAATCTCTTTGTATCTTTCATCTCCAATACTTCGTGGGTCGTACATAAAACCACTTTATTAACCCTAGGGCGAAGGAGACGTGAAGAGAATAGAACGTAAGTCAACAAGAAGACAAGGGATTGGATGCTATTGCAAGGACCAGAAGAACGAATACGTCGTTTTAGAGGGCAACGAACTCTCTTTTAAAGGGCACAACTGAGCTGTAAAACTGAAGTGATGCGATGAACCAGTTTGAAGCAGAGGGCTCTACGGGAGCTGCTGAAATAGTAAAAGGGATTTAAACCCGTTCCGTATCAGCGAATCCCGTTTCTCTATGTTAGATTGGATAGAGAAAACTACAAGAGACGAGTAACTCTCCGGCTTTCAGACAAAAGAAAATGAAATCGTAAAACCAACTTAAGCTGACTAAATGACAAAATACAGCTTCAGTTTCTTTCTTCAGAGGACGAGGTTGGACTTTCAATGGTAATATTGACTCGTTTGCTGTCTGCTAACTTGGATGGTGCTAAGTTTGAGATTAAGAAGGACGGTACCATTTAACAATTCGTTGGAAAATGGGTTCTGCGGGTGCGATACAATCTCATGAATCTTTGAATTTGAGAGCTAGCAGTTCTGGAAGGAAAACTACCGTTAAAATATATTTATATCCCTAACTGTATTTTACGAATAAAAATGTTGTCACGTGCATGTCAGTTCATTTTTCTGTCTCCTTATACCTTGAAGGGTATGTGAGTATTTTTTCCATCACATCTCAAA